>CP049707.1:15374752-15528227 GCA_004148225.2 Heterodera glycines
TTTATTGTTTTTTTTAGAATTCGTTAGCAACTTCGAATATCACTGTCAATTATAAAACGCGCATTTTCAATGTTCAGTCTTCGGACATGGACAGAATTGCCAATTCACTGCTGCAACGGGCGCGAAGTAATTAATGCATGAACGTGTAATTAGCAAACTAATTAACCAATTTGAGTTATTTTGCTTTGCTTTGATGACAAAAAACAGTTGCGCACATTTGCGCTTAATTTGTTTGATGGCGGACTGAACACAAAGGTTTTTTCTGTTGTTTGATAATGCATTTGTAAGTAGGACCTCATTTTTTAATGAATTTCACTTTTTTTTGTTCCGCTTACTGTATCAAATTACACAGTATAATTAAGGGGCGTTAATTTGTTTTCCATTTGTCTATTACTTTTTATTATGCAAATCATTCCAATTTAAGAACTTTGTGTACATAATACCTGACAATGACATGACTTTGTCGTGTAAGTTCAAATTAACGAATTTCTTATTAAAAAACAAAACATTTTTTTTATAAGTCAATTTGTCGTTGGACCCATTTTGGGTGCAAACGAGGTATTTTTGGCACTTTATTTCCAAATTTTAATTATAATTATGGCAATAAAAAAGTGTCAATTCGAATGGACTTGACGGAAGAGACGCGGACGCTGAAGTGATTGGACGATTGGCATTTTGGGTGGGTCGCTCGGGGGGCGGAGGAGGGGAAATTTCATAATTAATTGCATGTCGCCACCTTTGAAATTTTTTCTGGAAAGTGCTGGAACTTTGAAATTAAAAAAAGTGCCAGAGACCCCAATTCCTAACTACTAATAATAATTGGACATTTCCCTTCTCAAGTGGCATTATGACATCACTCTTTCCGCGTTATCCAATCGCAACTATTACGGCTTTTACGGGAGAGTGGTCAACCGAACGTACGGTTGGCCCTTTTACTGTCCCGAATCGGAATGTAACACAGTTGCAAATGTGATTTTTGTTTTGATCAAAAATATATGCTCAACAGTGATCATTTTTCAATTGAAGGGCTCCCTCAATTCCGTCCTTTTGTACGATGCCATTTATAATTATGGGATGGCACTGAATGAGAGCTTTAAGCAATTTGGCATCCGAAGAGAGACATACCGTAACGGGTCATTGTTAGCGGCCAATAACAGAAGGCCATTTATGGGTGAGTTGGCAAGGGATAATCACAGCTAATTGGAAAATTATGAGGAAATAAAATAATTCTTCTTCAAAGGTTTGACCGGCTACGCAACCGTGGAAACTGACCGTAACACGCGGGTCTTTGTGTTGTCCAACCGAAAAAGCGACAGCAAACAAAGTCCGCTGCGCATTTTGATGCAATTGGCATGGACAAACGGCGAATTGGTGAGAAGGGGAGCAATTAAAAACATTATTGCACTAATTAGTATGCAATATCACTTTCAAGAAAAAACACTCATTTAACATATTTAAATTTGAAACCCAATTTAATTTTTTATTTATTTACATATTCTCCTCGTCAGAATGTGACAATGAGAAATGCCAGCTCATTGATGTGGTTTTCTCATGGTGGTGTCGTTCCTCCGGCTGTTCCCACGTGCGGCTTCGATGGCAACGGATGTACCGTATCCGTGTTCGATTTGTACAAAGTGGGTACAGTAACAAAAACAAACACATATGTGATTTTGCTAATCATCTGGTAAGTAATGGACATTAAAATTCATTTTGACTTTTAGGGATACTTTTTGGGCGGCATCGCTTTGTTTGTGCTGATCATTGGCGCCAGCATTTTCTGCGTCGCTTATTTGATACAGTATGCAAAATAAAAGAAGCAAAAGGCCAAAATAAAAATGGGAAAAACAATTTCAAATTTAGCGCAAAAATTGTTGACAAGCGAAAAGGCAATTTGCAGTGGAAAATCCCTTTTGCGTTGTTGCAGCGACAGAACCAAAGAGTGAGTGGACGAAGAAAGAAAATTGTATTATTCGACCGAATTCCCTTTCGAATCCCTAAATTCGAGGCTATGACCAATTCCTTGGGGGATGAGGTTTAACATGAAAGAAATTCCTTTGCCTGAGACCGAAGTCAAGGAGAAGCGAACCCATTAAAGCCCTAATACTAATTAAAGGCCCGGATTGATTTTACTGGGATCCCCGATTATTGTTTTTAGGGTGAAATGCCGAATGCGCGAGTCACAAGAAAACGAATTTTTAATCTCGGAATCCCTGTCCATTGCAAGGCTCCGTTCCCAGTTTTTTTTTCAAAATCCGGGATCAATCAATAAATGGGGTTGTTGAAAAAGCCTTATTTGTTTTCTTTAATTCAGCGATCTGAACGGACCGCCGAACGGAGTCACCACTCTCTCCGCTCCAACCAAACAAATATTTCCGCGTTGACCCATGCGACCACCAGCAGCAGCTTGGCACAGTCAAAAAACTTCACACTGTACGCTTACAATGGACAAATGTGCATTGTACACGCGTACGGCCCAACACTGTTGGCCATGCCATTGTCTGCCGAGGGGATGGCCGAGTGCCGAACGGTAGAAGGGAAATTAGCAATAATCAATAATATGGTAGACTAAATTGCAACAATACGGTAAGATAATTAACATTAATAAACAATTTGGTAGAATAATTTGCAACCATACGGTAGGGCAATTAACAATAATTGTCTTTATTGAGTGGTGTGCTTGCTCTAAACTGAGATCACAGTCTTGAAAACAAGAAAATTCAAAGCTTCTTGGTCTGTTTTACGCCATATCTCGAATTAGAACACATGCTTCCCTTAATGAAGTAGCCAAAATTGGCCATAACTTTCAGTTGCGACTGTTTGACCACGTGAATTTAAATCGCTTTTTGGGACTGAGTTTGGACGGGCCCAATTTGCTGGCGGTGTGGAATTTCTGTGCCCGCGGGTCGCTCAAAGATGTGATAATGTCCGGTAATGCGATGGTCAGAGACGTCGTGTTCATCCAATCATCCATCAGGGAACTTTGTGAGGTGAAAACGAAAATTTTGAATTTTTAAAATTTTTTTAATCACAATGAATCAGTCAAATTGTTGCCTTAATTTTTGATAAAATTTCACTTTTCCAGGGGTTACACTTTCTGCACAATTCGCCCCTCCAATTCCACGGCCGACTGAAATCGTCCGCCTGTCTGATCAATGATCGGTGGCAAGTGAAAATCTCATACTTTGGACTTCGTTGGCTGAAAAACACTAAAAAAATTCAAACAAAAGGTGAAGGATAAGGAGGCGGGGAGACGAGTCGAACCATAAGCAAAAAAAAAAAAATTCTGAGGGGAATTCGAAGTATCTCATGGCCCCCAAATGCGTTTTTTTCTGCTGCAAACTTTGGAATGTATTAATAAAATGGCTTAATAATAAATTATTATCACCCTTTTCTCTATATTTCCAGCATATTAATTTACATACATAATAATTTCAGACCTTTTGTGGTTGGCCCCCGAGCAATTACGGAAAATGGGCGAGAACAAAAATTTAATTGACGGAACTAAACAATCGGACATTTATTCGCTGGCATTAATTTTCACTGAAGTGAGCGAATTATTCTTTAATAATTATTTAATTAATTATTAATCTTCTTTTTCGATCTCTTTTTATAAAATTTAATTGGAAAACCCAAGGGAAGATGAGTGGGTCCAATTGCCACCGATCATCATTTTGGAACTGATCAATGCTAAACGTTTTGTTAAGCTCCTCTCTGTTGTTTTAGATGGTGAATATGACACCGTGTTGGGAGACAAATAATGAAGACGATGAAGCTGACAGTGACGAAAGTGCCGCAGATGACCAAGCAGTGCAGCAAGAGAATGCCATGTCGCGAAGACGAACAACGACGACAACGGCGGCACAACAACGGGGGAAACGACGCGCCCCGGGGGGACAGCAACAAAGGACAGGACAAAGGCGACAAAATGCGGAAGAAATTGTCTACCTGGTTAAGCGAGGCGGACTGATTCCGTTGAGGCCGACGATTCGGCCCGCATTGGACAATTTGAACCCGGAATTGGTATGGGAAAATGGGATGGCAAACAGTACGAATGTGATACAGTAAAGCCCTTAGACCGTAGCCAGAGGATGAAATTTGAAATGGCAAATCTTTAGCTTGGTATGACTATTAAAAAATTTTTCTGACATTCCGTCTAATATCAGAAATACATGATTTAATCTTTCTGTATTTGATCAGATTCACCTGATCCGCGATTGTTGGGTGGAATCGCCCGCGGAACGGCCAACCATTGAGAAAGTGCGGCAAAAGTTGAGGCAAATGAATGCCGGACAGAGCATCAACTTGATGGACCATGTGTTCGGCATGTTAGAGCAGTACGCCAACAAGTTGGAGGAGGACGTGCACGAGCGAACGCGCGAGTTGGAGGAGGAGAAGCGCAAGTCGGACATCCTTCTCTACCGGATGATGCCGCGGTAATCGATGAAAAACTCAGTCAAAACCTTGATTAGGCTGCTGAGCATATACAATATAAACCAAGCATAGGACTTGATATTGCCATAAAACCCCACCAGCTTGGCCATTTCATTAATATGAACTGCGATTGAAATTTAATTTTGTATGAATTTTTCTTCGTGTTTCAGAAAAAAATATTTTGATCAAAAAGTTCAACATAAATTGACTTTTATTGCAAGTGATTTTCTATCGCCCTGTTTTATAATCATTGTTTTTATTGTAAAACTTTTTATTTCCACCCATTACATTTTTATTAGGGAAAATTGATTTTTGAAAATCTTCGAGCTTCGAAAACTTCAATTTTTTTTGGCTTCGAACTTTGCCTTCGGCTAAAAATTGGGCTTTGCCTTAGTTTCTTGTTATTAGCTGGATTTTGCACGTCCCTTATGATTCTTATCCCATTGACTGACCAAAAGCTTGGCCAACCTTTAAGCCAAGTTGCGAACAGTCTGAAGCTTGGCCAGTCCGTTGAGCCCGAGCAGTTCGAGTGCGTCACGGTGTTCTTCTCGGACATTGTCCAATTCGCTGCACTGTCCAACCAAATGCGACCACTGCACGTGGTCAATCTGATGAACGAACTGTACACCACTTTTGATGCAATTGTTGATGAGCACGATGTGTACAAAGTGGAGTCGATCGGTGAGTAATTGAAGGGCATTCCTTCGTTTGTCCCCCTCTAATTGGCCAATTAGTGAACGGTTCATCTCTGCGAAAATCAATTATGAACTTCAATTTTGATGGTTTTAAAGATTGGGTTTTTGCCTTACAGTAACCCATGCAAACTTAGCTTACTGTAAACATTTAATTGGCCTTTTAAAAATTAATAAAATATTATTCCTTAAGGTGATGGTTATCTCTGTGTGTCTGGGCTTCCAAATCGAAATGGAAATTTGCATGCCAAACAATGCGCTGACATGTAATTTTAAAAATAAAATTTCTTTAAATTATTATTTATTTCAAAATAAATAAATAAATTGTCATTTAAATTAGGGCTTTGAAATTTCTGAATTCGTTGCAATCCTTCCGAATTTCTGAGCACTCCGATCAGCGAATTCGGCTTAGAATTGGGCTGCACAGTGGGCCATGTGTGGCGGGAGTTGTCGGTCGGTAAATTCATGGGAAATTTCAAATTATTTTTTGATAAAATTTCCTATTTTCCTTATTGCTATCCTCTCCTAGTCCTCCCTCATCCACACACACATAAAATTAGCAATTTTTTTGAAAACCTGTTTAAAATGATAAAAATTTACAATTTTATGTCCCGGCGGGCGGTGCAACCTGTGGGTGCTCTATCAACCCACAAAATTTGGTTCCGAAATCCCACGGACACCTGGCCACCAGGGATGGGCCAAATTGAAAAATAAAAAGCGAAATTTGCGAAACTGAAAAATGCGAAATGAAAAAAAAGCGAAATGCGAAAAGCTAAAATATGCGAAAGGCGAAATGCGAAAGCGAAATTTTTTCTACAACTTTTTAATAGTTAAAAGCATAAAGCAAAAATCATTTTTTTTAATTTTATTCCAAATTTAAAAATCAATAGAACGCTTTCTGAGGCGCGCTTTTTCCAAAAAAACTTTTTGGGAAGAGGGGGCAGGTGCCGCCAGGAAAATTTTTGAAAATTTGATTAAAATTTGTTGACAGATTTTCACTAAAAAATGATCAAATTTTGTGATTTTTATCATTTTTCTAATGAGTAATAAGAGTTTTGGGGCGCCGCTGAGAACAGTTTTTCATCAAATTAATTAGCCAATTTATAGGTCAAATTTTTAAAAATTTTATGGGAATTTAATCCAATTCTTAGGGCTGTAAAAGTCGCGTTTCGCGCCAAAAAGCGAAATGCGAAACACCAAAAAATGCGAATAATGCGAAAGGCGAAATGCGAAACCTAGGCACATCCCTGGTGGTCACCGCCCTTTGTAAGCGCGCCGCAAAAAAATGGAATGATCGCCGGGGCGGTACCCCGTCCAAGCCTAAATCTTAGGACCGTCCTCGACTCAAAGCCCTTTAAAAATTGCAATTAATTCCCCAAGGGTTGGCCATGCCCCGCTATTGCCTCTTCGGTGACACGGTGAACACCGCGTCTCGGATGGAAAGTTCTTCAAGCGGTCGAAAAGCAAATGGCATTTTAATTTATTTTATTATTTAAATTTCAGCCAACAAAATTCACATCTCCAAAGAAACGTGCATTTTGTTGCACGAAAACTCTGAAGGAGGCGCTTACTTAACGGAAAGCAGAGGCGAAGTGATCATTAAGGTGAACACAAATTAGACAAAGTCTTCAAAATCAGAGAGAGCACTAATCAATAGAATTAAGAGGAATATTTGTTATTTTTTTAAGCTTTATCTCTTGGCAAAAATTTGCCTAATTTTGTCCAAAAAAAGCACAAGGTTCTTAGTGCTGCTGATTATCATTATAAATAATCGAATTGCTTCTAAATTGGCTTTTTCTTGACTAATTCAAATTCATTTTTTGCTTTTGAAATGCATATTTTAAAAATTATTTTAGGGCAAAGGCGTAATGGAAACCTTTTGGCTGTTGGGAAATGCAAAAATTAGCGGTGGCACAATTGGCACAAATCATTCGCAAGCAGCGGAAAGACAAATGGCAATGGAAAGTGACAAATCGGAGAAGGAAATGTACAAAAGTTACAAACAATCGACGACAAATTAATGGCAAATATAAAAATAATTAATTAATTCAAGTTTAATTAATATTTTTATTTTTTTCATGCAAATGAAAAACGATTAAGCGGCGGAAGGCGGCAGGGAGAAGCATTGAGCAGCCGTTGCCGACCAAACATCGCTTACAATTATTAAAATGGCGACAATTTGTCATCATATTTTATCAATTGAAATTTTTTTGAATTATTTATTCGACTTTTTGTATATATTTTCATCATTTATTAATTCATTTTTAAATTTTGCTTCATAATAAAATTGCCTTCTGCTGAATACCTACAAAACTCTGACCCCACATATAAATAATTTTAAATTCTGTTTAAAATTTCTTTTTGAAGTCACTTGACTAATTTTACAAAAAATATTATTTTTATTTGTCAAATTATTTATTATGCTTTTATTTTTTCCACAAAAGAAATTGAAGAAAGGCATCCATTTTTCATATGATTACCGTTTCTTTTCACATTCTTTGTAGTTTTGTTTTGTGTTTAATTGTTTTATCTCTTTTTTCTGACCTATTTAAGATGAAATTTGAACTGACATTGCCATTTTTAATTGTAAGCACATTTGTATTTTGTTATTTAATTCTTTTTATGCTTTTCCACCGCTCCGACAAATCCAACTTAAATGTTAATTATTATTTTTTATTAATTTGTATAATTTTCCCGATACTATTTATGAGATTTGTAAAAATTCCCAGTTGTAAAGATTTTGAAAAAAATATTAATGAGTTTTCTCAGAAACAACAAAAGTAATTTGTTTGGTATCGTTGGAATTAATTGGTTTCAATTAATTTTAAAACACTCAAAAATTTTGTCAATTTTCAAATTTTTTTTTTGGTAAAATTAAGTGCTGTCCCCTTTTCTCACCACCAATTTTAGCCCAATTTTTACATTTTTCTGACCCCTCTCATCGGTCCGATCCGTCGCAATGTTTGTCCATCGGCGAAGCGACGCATTGAAAGTAAACCGCCGAGGGGTGGACACAGCAGAGACAGGAAAAAAGGACAAATATAAACGACACATTTTGACCATTCCCATCATTTTTATTTCACTGTTTGCCCACCCTTTGGTTCGGCAAAACAATAAAAGTGTCTGCTTGCAAATGTAATTGCGCTTAGTGATGGAAAATTTGAGCTCGGACGGAGCTTGGCAATCTGTGGCAATTTCGCGACTCGAATGGTACAGCAAAACGGCAAACATTTCATCCTTTGTCAAAACGCCGGAAGGCACTGATTTAAGGTTTAAATCCATTTATAAGTAGTTTAGTGTATTTTTAAGTTTATTTTAGCAAAATTGAATATGTACACAATTTTTTTGAATTTATGAGGATTTAAAACATATATTTTGGCATTTTTTAGTCCATATATTTTCCAGCCCTATTGAAAAGCCAATTTAAAAAATCAGAGAATGAAACCGATATAAGGCCATTTGAGCACTGGGAGTAGATATGGCGAATCCCCGTGAAAATGGGGCGTGCTGACGACGTTTTAAAAATTCCGCCACCCATGCGCGTTTTATAAATCCGCCAATATAAATCAGTATGCTTTATATAAATTTATTATTTGTTGTGAGGACCCTTGTAAGCAAAATATAGCAATTATTTACCAACTTTAATACTGGATAAATCCTTATATAACATTTTATCTGAATAAAGCATCCGAAATTTTTTTAAATTGAATTCGTACAACATTAGCTATCACAAAACCTTAATAAATATGCTAATTAATAAAGTGTTCTATGGAACTAATTTAAAAAATTCATATCAGGTGATGGTGCAAAAATTTTAGGAGATCAGATCTCAAAAAAAGAAATAAATACCCAGAAGAGCTGCTGGAAAATTTGATAAAATTGGATTGTAATTACCCTAAGGGCTTTATTTTAGACATTTTGTATAAAATGTAGCTGAAATTATGGCGACATGAAATTTGGGCACCGGGAAGTTTGGGCACCAAATTAAGGATTTAAAAAAATAAAACATAATAAATATGTAAAATGCTAAATAAATCGTTAAAATTTAGTAAATTTTAAGAACTCTTGTGCTTAAAAATATTTATATTTTCTTGAAAATTAAAATTTTATGTATGGAAACCTGGAATCTTATTATTTAGTCAATTCTTACAGCTGTTTAAACGAAGAGTTAAATGTGTACTAGTTTCTATTTGGAGTTAGACCTGAATATCCGGCTTAGTTGGGCCCGAAATGTCAAGAGACCCGTCTAATTCTATTTAAACTCATAAAATTTTAAGTCTTTCAACAGCCCGAGCCTTGTAATGATCAAATAATACATATGTATGGCATTGATGTAGAATGAATGGTAATGAGTCTAGCAAAATAAGCAGGTTAATTGAGCGGAAATTCGTTCAAAAATTTTCGATTCCTAGCTTGATTAAAATTTACTATGTTTTAAATTAAAAGGTTGTAATTATAGTCAATTAAAACTATTTTTATTTTTTAAATCCTTAATTTGGTGCCCAAACTTCCCGGTGCCCAAACTTCCACCTCCCGAAATTATTGCATAAAATTTTAATATTATTAATGATTAGGGCTCCAATTTATAGGCACTAAAAACCGCTAAAATAGGTAGGCTTTAGCTCTAAAAAACCCCCAAAATAGGCTCCAAAAAATGGTCTAAAAAGTCTCAAATTTAGGGGTGTAAAATAAAAAAAATAAAATAAGTCAAATCAGTATTGAGTTACATTATTATTTTTTAAATTCAAAAAATTGTCCAAAAAAATTTTTAAAGACGATTTTTGAGAAGATGTTCATTTCTTAGGGGATTTATTTTCAGAAATTTTTGAATCTCTGCTTAGGGGTGTATTTTTAAAATTCCAAAAAAATCGATTCTTAGGGGTGTATTTTTTGTTTTTATTGCATTTTTGTTAACAAATTTCGGCAAAACGCCAAAATAGGCAAAAATAGGCTCTTTCAAAATTTTTTAGGCTTTTTAGGCGCTAAAAATAAAAGCCTAGAAAATTATAAAACGCGCATGGGTGGCGGAATTTATAAGACGCACTAGCACCAAAATGGGGTAACAAAGGAAATAAATAACAATTGAAAAGCAAAAATAATTAAATCATATAAATTTGCTACCAATTTTCTCCGAAAAGTCCCCTTTGGGGATGAGCGGAAAACGAATTTGGAACAGAGCAGGGCCAAGCACGGCACGACGATTGTCCCCGGAGCAGTCAATGCCATTCTGACGGCATTTCTCATCGGCCCAACGGAGAGCCTAAAAAATTATTAATTTTATTAAACAAACAAAAAAAAATATATTTTACAGCTTTCCAAATGCCCATTTCTCCAATGACGTTCAGCTGATCACGGCCAAAAATTTCACATAACAATTTTTGGTCAATTTTCAAAAATGCATCCGACTGCTCAAACAAAGTGATCGCGTTGTGATCAATGTAATTCAAACAGCGAGTGGCAAATTGCTAAAATAATATTTAAATATTTGGCAAATTATTAAATACATTAAAATATTAAATATTGAAAAATTTTAATATTTTTCTCAATTTTAGGCTACCACCTCATCTTCGAGAAGTTTCGCTTGAGTAAACGCAAAAAATACGTCGGACAGTTGCGAAATGGGAAAATTGGTACAAAGATTGGCCAGTCCATTGATGCGATACTTTTTTGCTAAATTCCCAATTAATGAAATTAATTGATTATTAAAATTCAAATTAATTGACCCGCGTGAAGCACCGCAATTGCATTGTCTCCGTTCATTCCGTCCGATTGGTCCGTGTAAATGTAACTGAGCATTATTTTGAATGGCACCACCTCAACATCGGTGACCAAAATTGGGCTGCTGTTAACCACTTCCCATGCCGCTAAAATGAATTATGATTCAATTATTAAATTTTTTAAAAATGGAAGAAAATTTAAATTTATTTTGAATTTTCATCATCACTTTCGTCCTCCGTGTCGTCACAGCGAAACATTTCGGCGAACACTTCGGAAGCCATTTTCAAAATTGGTTTATGAGCTGACAAAAGCTAAAAGAATCATAATTTTACATTAAGTCATCTTAATTAGCATTAACTTTGATTTCAAAAAACAATAAATTCCCCAATTAATTCCATAATTATGCAATTGCAGCAGAATAATCTCGCCTCTTTGTTGTCGTCTTTCCCCACCAAAAACTGAACGTCCGCGTCTTCGCCCGTGCTCAGCAAACGCTTCATCCGATTGGACAAATAGTCAACCGATGGCTGTGTGTTGGAGCTCATTTTTAGCAAATTTATTTGAATTAATTTTTGAAATGAAAAAATATTAAAACTAAAAGATAATTATTTATGAAAATTCGGGTGTACTTTAGTCAACCCCCCAGAAAATAATGGCACAAATGATATACCAATCGATTCGTCTCGACGAGCTATGCACGAATAAATAGGTCTCCAGTTGCGGAAATGCCAAAAAACCGGTTTTTGAACCGGTTTAAAACTCGAAAAATTGAGTGAATAGAGGGGCTTATGACCCTTTAAAATGGTCAAATTCGGACAAATTTAGTATCATTTGAAAGCTCTTGATCAGCTAAGTCTAAAAAACAAGGTATAAACTCGAACCGATGCCGTCTAAGCACTGGGACAACTGAGTCCCAGTGAAAACCGACATTTCAGTACCAAAAAATAAAAAAGTTTTTTTCTTATATAATGCACGAAAATCGTGTAGCCTTGAATATCGAGTATTACGCTAAAAAACCGCCGCACACTCGACTACGGCGGCCAGTAGGTGGGGCGAGACTACGGGCTACGGAAGAAGTCCGTGCGTGATCCGCAGGCGGTTGACTGATTGGCGGGGGACCTTCAGGCCCCCGCAGTCAACCGCCTGTGGCGCTCGTCAGACGTCTTCCTCCGCCCTCCGTCTCGCCCCACTACTTGCTCCGTCTTCGCATGCTCCCTTTTGCGAAAGTTTGTTTTTAAATTGTTATTTCCCGTTTATTATTTTTCGGTACTGAAATGTCGGTTTTCACTGGGACTCAGTTGTCACAATGCTTAGACGGCATCGGTTCGAGTTTAGCTGTCGCAATGGGGAATTGATCAGGAGTGATCGGACAGAAACTGTCTGATCAGGCAACCATTTCAAGCAAATCATCCATGGTTAGCGACTCTGATCGCCCGGTTTTGCCGGATTGCCTTGCCCACCTGCATTTCCAAGTCGGTGACCTTTTTGGAGCCGTGCCGTTGCGTCGCTTGCACAATGCTTTTGCGCACTTCGCGGAATGTCCTCCGCTGTCGCTCTGCCGCCCCTGTTGACTAAAGTATATCCGAAAATTCCAAATTTCTTACGAATTAAAAATATTTTTTAGTGCATTTTGACTTGGTTAATTTTATATATTTTTATGATGGATGGAATTTCGTTTTAGCGCGTGTTTTTTGATGAATGATAGAATATATTCATAACTTTGCCTTATTTGACTTTATCTCCATCATCATCCATTCTTTCTTTGCCGAGTCGAATCGCCTACAACGGCACCAAAAGTTGATTTGATCAGACCCAAGTTGGATAAGGGTACAAAACAGGGTGATCTGTTGATCAACGCTTGAGGCTATTATTGTCCCTATGAGTGATCAGGCTCATTAAAACAATTGATCATCATTGGAAGAGTCTGATCACAAAAAGAACCAAGACAGCACTATTGAGCACTCTGTTTCAGATCAGTTTTGTGTCACATTACGCACTTTGAGCGGGCGCCGCTAAGCTGATTGAAATTGCGTGCCGCGCCCGACGGTGGGGGCGACGGGGATGAGTGGAAGAGGAAGGAACGGAGGAGGAGGAGGCGGATGTGGAGGAGCACAGCGAAAAAACTTGGTGAATGTGCGAGGTTCGAGGGTCCGGCGGGAGTCACCCCCAACTCATCCATAGACCCAACTCATCCATAACGCTGCGAGTCATCGTCGTGGCATGGCATTTTCTGCTCATGTGGTCATGGCCGTGGACATTTTTGATTATGCGGTCTCGGTCGTGGCATTTTTTGGTTGTACGGTCTTAGTCGTGGCATTAAATGCCACGGCGACGACTCGTATCGTGCTATGGATGAGTTGGGTATGGATGAGTTGGGTATATGGATGAGTTGGGCATGGATGAGTTGGGTATGGATGAATTGGGTTTGGATGAGTTGGGTATGGATGAGTTGGGTTTGGATGAGTTGGGTATGGATGAGTTGGGTTTGGATGAGTTGGGTTTACCCCGCAAATTTCATCCACACACTATGGGTACGCCCCACTGTGCAGAGAAAAGCCTAGTACTATCTCGTCGATTCTCTTTTTCTTTATAATTTCTCTCTCTTTGGCGTATTATCTCTTCATTTTAATTATCTAAAAAACAACATTTACTTCGCTCAATATAACTTTTTTTCTATCAATATGATTTTGACCAATTTTTGCATATCGATAGAGAAAAAAATTCTGCATCTTTATACTGATTTTATTTTTGTTTATACTCCCATTCAAAAATTATTAAATAATAATAAAAACGTATTACTTTTTCTCTCGTTTTGGCGTACTATTTTCATGTCTCTAACACATGAAAAAACATAAATTCGAAAATTCTAATAATTTTGGTTATAAGGGTACAAAATCACTTTGAACATATTAATAGTTTTAGCATTTTGGTTGAAATTAGCAGTTTAGGACTTGAGTTATAACGTGATAAAAATTTGAAAGTATCACAACTTTTTTCTGAGATGTCAAATTGCTTAGCATTCGCTTAGAAAAAGATTCTCCTTTTCAAAAACTTTTTTTAGATACCAAATTTGTTCAGTTTAGTTGGGAATGAAGCGAGTTATGGCAGATCAAAATAAAAAATACAAAAAAGGCATTTTCCAGTGTAAATTTTAAAATAGCGCGCAAAAATTTACGCCAAATGCGCTATTTGGCGTTATGAGCAATTTTGTCTGACACTGGGGCGTACCCATAGTGTCCACACAAAAAAAAAGTTTTAGGCTGCGCCTACCGGGTCCCTTAAAGTTGATTAGGCAGCTGATCCCTCCTCCATCTATTCAAATATTATTATTTTTGCCACATTTTTTTCCTCTCTTTAATTTGGGATAAAAATTAGTTTTTGTCATTTTTGTAATATTTTTCCTATTTGCTTATTTCTGAAGGCACGGATTGTGTGATGTATGTGCTAATTGTAGCGGAAAAGCCAACTATTGCAGAGGAGTTAACAAAGATTTTGTCAAATGGCAAATACGAAATACGGAGAGGTGAAGAAATTCATTAAAAATAAAATAAAACTGAAAACTAAAATATTAAATTTTTTTTTGCAGGATGGAACCGCAAAAGTTTAGTTTACGAATGCCGCGGCGAACTTCGTGGACAAAATGTCACTTTCCGAATTACGTCGACATTTGGACACATTATGAGTAAGTAAATGTTTTTAACAAACCAATTAGTATTAATTTATTAGTAGAGACCGGATTTTTAGGTGCTAAAATTCCCAAAATACCTAAAATTATTGCGAAAATAGGTTTAAAAATTGGAAAAATCAGATGTATTTATGCACATAAATGCCAAAAGTGACTCATTTTTTTAATGAATTTCGTCCGCACAATTGCAACTGGTCAAGAAAACAAATGAATTTTGGAGAAGAATTTTTCATTTCTTAGGGGAGTATTTTCTGAAATTTTTGGGACCGATTCTTTGGGTGTTATTTATCGTTTTCTATTACACTTTTACTATGAATTTCTGGAAAAAGGCCAAAATAGGTGCAAAGTTCGAAAATGCCAAAAATATGACCCCCGTTTTAGGTGTTTTTAGATGCCAAAAAATCGTTCTAAATCAAAAATTTTCGGAGAAAGTGTGATTTTCGTGCTTCTCTCATTAAGTACCATTCGTAAAAAAATAGGTAAAATCCTAAAAATCCGGCTTTTATTTATTAGACCTTACTTAAAATTCAAAATCAAAAAATTAATTCTATTTTTGACAATCGTCCACTTAATTGGTGCTTTAATTCCTGGTTTTTAGGCACCAATTTTACCTCTGAGTTCACTTCCTGGCGCCGCAACGACGACCCGAAGGTCCTTTTCAAGTGCCCCGTTGAGCCGAGAATGACCAACCCAATGCACAATTTGAATGCAGTAAGTTGTTTTTTGCCCTATTTTTTTATACCAAATTCGGGCCATTTACATCAAGAGTGTACAAATTCTTTGATATATTTTTTTCAAATTTGCCCAACCTGAAGAAATTTGATCATATTTTTTGCCAAAATCTGTTCATAAATCAGTTTGGAAATGAGCCCTCCCCCATTTTGTTCAGTTCCTCGCTTCCGAGGCGGCGAATTGCGAGTTTTTATTGTTGTTTTTGGACTGTGACAGTGAAGGGGAAAGCATCTGCTTTGAAGTAATTGACGCCGTGCGCAAGGAAATGTGCAGGGCGAAGGGACAGAAGGAGGACGATTTCTTGGACAGAGTGTTCAGGTGGACGAATGTACACATTGGGGCAATGGGTTTCTGTTAAAATTTCCGTTTTTTAAATTTGGATTTAATTTTGTTTTTCCCATTTTAAAAGCTAAAAAACCCCAAAAAATGTCCGACTTTTCGTTGAAGTTTTGCCATTCCGAATTATACCATAAAAAGCAACATTGCCTCGCCCATCAGCCCCGCGGCAAGTCTGCCAATTTCGCGGGAGGGGGGGGGGACAAAGTACGCGCTGCTCTCGTCGTCTTCGTCTTTTCGTCTTCGTTCGCTGTTTTTGCCCCCAATCGCAAATTCTCGACCCTAATTTTATGCTGCTTTCTCGTCAACAAATCAGCAACAGAAGTGGAGGGCGGGAACAAAGAAAGCATTTGGAGGAAGCACAACAAAAACAACAACCGCCGCAGCGGCGGCAAAGGTGTAAAATGTTTACTCGATCACCCCCAAAGAGATCAAACGGGCAATGGATGAACTGGGCAAGCCGGACTTCAATGTGTCACAGTCCGTGCTTGTTAGACAGGAAATCGACTTAAGGATCGGATGTGCGTTCACCCGCTTTCTGACGACGCATTTCCGGGTTTAATTTTTGGGTTTTCAACAAAATTTCATTTTTTTAAATGCAGTATCGTTATTGCGACTTTGACAACAATTACGTTTCGCTGGGGCCATGCCAAACGCCGACATTGGCATTTTGTGTGAGGCGGCATGACGCAATTGGGCAGTTCAAGCCCCAGCCGTACTGGGTGGTGCAAGCCGAGGTAATCCCCCTCCCATCATCCACCGATTCCTGTTGAGTCATGGCCAAATTGCAAAAGTGAACTCATTAATTTCCTCTTATTGTTAGTATTTTTGGAAATTGCACCGAAAAAAAAGATTGGATTAAAAAAAAAACGCTTTGTAAAGATTTATTAGTTTTTTGAAAAACTTAGCTATTTTTTTAGATACCAAATTTGTTCAGTTTAGTTGGGAATGAAGCGAGTTATGGCAGATCAAAATAAAAAATACAAAAAAGGCATTTTCCAGTGTAAATTTTAAAATAGCGCGCAAAAATTTACGCCAAATGCGCTATTTGGCGTTATGAGCAATTTTGTCTGACACTGGGGCGTACCCATAGTGTCCACACAAAAAAAAAGTTTTAGGCTGCGCCTACCGGGTCCCTTAAAGTTGATTAGGCAGCTGATCCCTCCTCCATCTATTCAAATATTATTATTTTTGCCACATTTTTTTCCTCTCTTTAATTTGGGATAAAAATTAGTTTTTGTCATTTTTGTAATATTTTTCCTATTTGCTTATTTCTGAAGGCACGGATTGTGTGATGTATGTGCTAATTGTAGCGGAAAAGCCAACTATTGCAGAGGAAATAACAAAGATTTTGTCAAATGGCAAATACGAAATACGGAGAGGTGAAGAAATTCATTAAAAATAAAATAAAACTGAAAACTAAAATATTAAATTTTTTTTTGCAGGATGGAACCGCAAAAGTTTAGTTTACGAATGCCGCGGCGAACTTCGTGGACAAAATGTCACTTTCCGAATTACGTCGACATTTGGACACATTATGAGTAAGTAAATGTTTTTAACAAACCAATTAGTATTAATTTATTAGTAGAGACCGGATTTTTAGGTGCTAAAATTCCCAAAATACCTAAAATTATTGCGAAAATAGGTTTAAAAATTGGAAAAATCAGATGTATTTATGCACATAAATGCCAAAAGTGACTCATTTTTTTAATGAATTTCGTCCGCACAATTGCAACTGGTCAAGAAAACAAATGAATTTTGGAGAAGAATTTTTCATTTCTTAGGGGAGTATTTTCTGAAATTTTTGGGACCGATTCTTTGGGTGTTATTTATCGTTTTCTATTACACTTTTACTATGAATTTCTGGAAAAAGGCCAAAATAGGTGCAAAGTTCGAAAATGCCAAAAATATGACCCCCGTTTTAGGTGTTTTTAGATGCCAAAAAATCGTTCTAAATCAAAAATTTTCGGAGAAAGTGTGATTTTCGTGCTTCTCTCATTAAGTACCATTCGTAAAAAAATAGGTAAAATCCTAAAAATCCGGCTTTTATTTATTAGACCTTACTTAAAATTCAAAATCAAAAAATTAATTCTATTTTTGACAATCGTCCACTTAATTGGTGCTTTAATTCCTGGTTTTTAGGCACCAATTTTACCTCTGAGTTCACTTCCTGGCGCCGCAACGACGACCCGAAGGTCCTTTTCAAGTGCCCCGTTGAGCCGAGAATGACCAACCCAATGCACAATTTGAATGCAGTAAGTTGTTTTTTGCCCTATTTTTTTATACCAAATTCGCGCCATTTACATCAAGAGTGTACAAATTCTTTGATATATTTTTTTCAAATTTGCCCAACCTGAAGAAATTTGATCATATTTTTTGCCAAAATCTGTTCATAAATCAGTTTGGAAATGAGCCCTCCCCCATTTTGTTCAGTTCCTCGCTTCCGAGGCGGCGAATTGCGAGTTTTTATTGTTGTTTTTGGACTGTGACAGTGAAGGGGAAAGCATCTGCTTTGAAGTAATTGACGCCGTGCGCAAGGAAATGTGCAGGGCGAAGGGACAGAAGGAGGACGATTTCTTGGACAGAGTGTTCAGGTGGACGAATGTACACATTGGGGCAATGGGTTTCTGTTTAAATTTCCGTTTTTTAAATTTGGATTTAATTTTGTTTTTCCCATTTTAAAAGCTAAAAAACCCCAAAAAATGTCCGACTTTTTGTTGAAGTTTTGCCATTCCGAATTATACCATAAAAAGCACATATATTTACAAAATCGGAAATCATGTGTGTGTGTGCTCTTTCGCATAGACTGATCGCCCTCAGCTCGCCGATCACTCGGACAAGCGGGGGACGCATTAAAGCTTTTCCCCCATTTTATTACCGGGTTATGGGCACACAATAATGAGGGAGTGGGTTAAACAAAGGCAGATAATTTTTCAAATTTTCAACGACAGAATAATTAAAATGGGGAAATAGGTAAGGTATACTTTCTCCGCCAAAAACGAAAACTAAAAAGGATAATTAATGGACAATTAAATGAGTACAAAAAATTCTTCGAGTGGATGAACTGGGCAAGCCGGACTTCAATGTGTCACAGTCCGTGCTTGTTAGACAGGAAATCGACTTAAGGATCGGATGTGCGTTCACCCGCTTTCTGACGACGCATTTCCGGGTTTAATTTTTGGGTTTTCAACAAAATTTCATTTTTTTAAATGCAGTATCGTTATTGCGACTTTGACAACAATTACGTTTCGCTGGGGCCATGCCAAACGCCGACATTGGCATTTTGTGTGAGGCGGCATGACGCAATTGGGCAGTTCAAGCCCCAGCCGTACTGGGTGGTGCAAGCCGAGGTAATCCCCCTCCCATCATCCACCGATTCCTGTTGAGTCATGGCCAAATTGCAAAAGTGAACTCATTAATTTCCTCTTATTGTTAGTATTTTTGGAAATTGCACCGAAAAAAAAGATTGGATTAAAAAAAAAACGCTTTGTAAAGATTTATTAGTTTTTTGAAAAACTTAGCTATTCATCATAAAAATTATGAAAAAAAAATCGCTAGGGAAATTCTTCAATTTTATTTCATTAAAATTTGTTTTAAAATTTTCTAATTTCAACACATTTATTCAGGTCGAATTGCCAAATGGTGGCCAATCGCTGACGTTGGAATGGTGCCGAACGAGGCAATTCAGTCGCGAAGCTGCGCAAACACTGCTCGACAAGATGAAAGTATCGGTTTTTTTTATTCAATTAAATGCTTATTCCACTATTTTAAATTTTGCGGGGGGGGGGGGAGACGGACTAAATTACCCCACATTTGCGCCTATGTCCAAATTCGGGTTCACCTTAAATTTTTTCAATCGCTGATAGCCTAAGCAGTTTTATATAAGTGACAGAAAGTTTTGTGTCTGATAATTTGGTGAATTTAAAAAATAAAACTTTAAACAGCAGAATTAATGCTCCTAATAGACTAGAAGATTGGGTTTTCTTAATCCCAGGCGCAAATGTCTAAACACGGACGGACGACGCCCCAATAAAATTAGGGAAAAAATGGGTTTTAGCCCTATCTCGATTTTTTTGTTGCAATTTAACTGCTTCATATTCATTTGCAGAAGTGCACCGCTGCCACTCTGTCCGACGTTTTGGCCAATTTGCACAGCGTGAAAAAGCCGGAGGCATTGCGCACCGTCGAAATGCTCAAAATGGCGTCCATTCGGTTGGGCATGTCCCCGGCGAGGACAATGGCCGTGGCCGAGAAATTGTACACCCGGGGAAACACCAGGTTTGGGTTGATAGTTTTTTTTTTAATTTTGCCAATCCGGAGGAACCCACGCCGCCGCCACCGATTATCCCACACTTTGCGCCGATGCTCAAAATCATTTTAAAAATTTTAATTTTTTCGAACTAGAATAGCACAAACAACACTAAAAAATTTTTAAACTCTTATTTGTTAGTAATTCATCATAGAAATTTTCGAAATTATTTTTTTTTTGAATTTTCTTATAAAAAACTATTTAAAATTTTTTTTTGAAAAATTTATAAATTTGTAAATTTAAAAAAAAATTCTTGAGGGGGTGGGGGAAACGTGCTGCCCCTTAAAATAAACAGTTTCCCTCTCAACTTTTGTACCGCAACAATTTCCCCAGTTACCCCCGCACGGAGACGTCCGCCTACCATGACGAGTTTGAGTTTGAGCGTGTTTTGTCCGCGTTGGAACGGTCGCCAACATTTGCCCGCATTGTTCGGCAGATTCGCTCCGATGGCAAATTGCTGCCCGAAAATGGGACAAACAAAGGCGACCATCCGCCAATCACTCCGCTACGTTCATTTTGTCTAGATGGAGGTGCGAAAAATCAACTCAAGTCGGCCGTTAACCGAAAAAATGGTAAAAAACAGTTTTCACGTTATAATAAGAAGCGAAATCCTGATCATTTCTGGATTTTTTTGATCACTGTATTTGGTCACTCTCATGCCACTATCCTTGGAGTGATGTCTAACTGACTTGTTTCTCTGTAATTCTTTGGACTGTCTTGCGTTTCTCTTTTCTCCTAATGACCGTATTGCATATCAAATTCTCGCATCAGTCTCTGATCAGTGTTATTTCTCAGTGATCTCTCATTTCTCACATTTTCATTAATTGTTTCATTTTTCATTTTTTTTTGCATATTATTATTAATAAATGAATGCTTCGTAGAAGTGGACAAGTGGTTGTACGAAGATGCGCATGCGCTTTACGAACAAATTGCGTACCATTTTCTCGCCACGCTTATGCGCCCGTGCAAATACATGCTCAAAAGTGTGATGTAAGATCATTTAATTGCATAATTTTAAATAACAAAAAATGGGTGGATAATGAATATACCCCAAAATCTCGCTGCTGAAATCTCGCCGAAACAAAAGGTTTTTTCTTGAAATTCTCTTTTAAAAAAGATTCGGTGGCGTTTTGTCCCTCCCGTCCCCGGGAAAACAGCCCAATCAATCAATGTGATGGTTTTGTCGGTGCCGAGATAGGCACACCGATAAAAAGCGAATTTTTTCTTTTTCTTATGTGAGCGATGAGGCTCATTACCTACTCTAACAATAAGACCTAGCTCATTGTCACTTAAATTTTCCAAAAAAAAATCACTAAATTTTTCCGAAAATCCAAAAAATTATCAATTTTTGGTGAAAATTTGTTAAAAATATGGCCAAAATTCTCGGTTTTTCTTGCGGCGGCACCTATCGGCACCGCCGGACCCAAAAACATTAATTTCTTAAATAAAATTACGGATGGTTCTGTAAAATTTATAATTTAAGTGTTACCGTTCCACCTACTTTTGACAGTTTCGACATTGGCGGTGAGCAATTTCTGTGCCAATCTCGAAAGGTGGAGGATGCCGGCTTCACCGAAGTGCTCAGTTGGTTGGCCGTCCCGGAAAGCAACACAAAGGCGATGGACTCACTTTCCAAGCTTTCAATTGGGGACAAACTTCGGATTAAGTGAGTAGAATTCAAAGCCAAAAATAAATTAAAAATTCTAAAATATTTTGCACTTTAACAGGCCCATGTCCAGAAAAAATGCACCCGAAAAGCTTCTCTTTTTTTTTCCCTTCGGGCCAAACATTTTTTTCTCTTCGATGTTAATTTTTCAAAATTTTGAGCGCCGGGGCAAAAAACTGGCATTTGTCGCGGTTTTTTGCCAAAAATGACCCATTTTTGCCATTCTGGGGTCAAATTTTCAAAAAATAATGGTACAATGGGGCCCAGCAGTGCCTATAGGCGCCGACGGAAAATTTTAATTAAATATCATAGAAATTTCAAAAATTTGTCCATTAAAAATTTTTTTCCGGCCTTCCCTTTCCCTGGATACGGGTTTGGCTTTTTTATTGGTTGTTTATTAATTTAAATTTAACTCGAAAATGGGAATTTTCTCTCACTCTTTGGAATTTTGAGTCGAATTTTGAAATTTTCTTTGGTCAATTATTCTATGTTTGAAAAATTGTATAAAAAAGGCAATTGAAACTGATCGGGCGGACGACCGTTCGGCCGCAACATTTGACCGAGGCCGATCTGATCACTCTGATGGAGGATCACGGCATTGGCACGGACGCCTCCATTCCAGTGCATGTCCAAAACATTTGCCAGCGACAGTTTGTCACGGTTGGCATTTTTGGTTTTACATAAAATGCAAGGAAAAATGCCGAACTTTTGCATTTTTCTTTTCCGCCAGGTAGCGACGAAACAGCGCCGTTTGGTGCCCACTCCGTTGGGCGCTGCGCTGGTCCACGGCTACCAGCGGGTGGACCCCGACTTGGTGGTGCCAACATCGCGTGCTCAAATGGAGCTCAAATTGGCACAAATTGCGCAAGGGACAGCGGACTCCGAAACGGTGGGCCAACGGCGGAGGGAATTGGAGAAAATTATGGAAAAAATAATTAAATAAAATATAATTTTTTTTTTCTAATTTCACTCATTTTTCTTTGTAAATTGACTCTATATTTTCTAAATTTTCCCCGGCGGTGCCTAAAGACTCCGCCGGATCCCAATTTTCCCATGATTTTTCCAAAAGTATGTCTCAAAATTACCTAAATATTCTGTTTTTTTTTCCTACAGCGAAATTCAAGATTTTCATGACCGTGAATTTGAGTTTAATTTTTCTCTGGTGGTGATTTTGTATCAATCAATTAATTCATGTTAATTAATTAATCAATAAATTAATTCATTTTTTGATCAATCAATCAATTTATATTTGCTATGCTTTGATTTTTATATGTTAATTTTAAAAACCCTAGAAGCTGAAAGAAGAAACGCTAGCGTTCAACCTGAACAAATTTTGCAATTTCGAACAACGAATTGGCGACGTTGAGGAACAAGTCAGAGCAGGTGTCCAGCCCATCACATTAGTGAACTAATGAGCTCTTAATTAGGACCCGGGGTAGTAGGCAATTTCGGGTTCATACATGAAAAAGGGGGTGAGATCGACAGAATGTTTTTTTGCGAGGGGAGGGGGTCCAGCTGCCGGGGAGAATTTTTTGAAATTTTATGCTCGGCTTTCATCAGCAACAGCAACAGCAGCGACGCATTTTCTTTTTGTGGGAAGCGAGCTTAATCTTTTTTCGAAAGATAATGATGGATGACTCCTTTTTTCAGCAATCTCTGCGACGACGTTTGGTTGGACACATTGGCATGGATCAATCGTGGAGAAGTCGGCATGAAGTTCGCGCTGGTCAATGCTCGGTTCAACACTTTGGTGGACAGGCATTTCGAGCAGAGGAAGTGGTGCTTTGGCGAGTTTCACATCTGTGAGCGGATGACGTAAGAATCGGGCGCAGAAATCATGACATCGATCGACGGCTCCGACTTCAGCACGTTGCCATTGCCCACCACTCCGCTGCCGGACAGTAAAATTATTTTGCAGAAATTTTTGACCCGGCCAATCCGCGCCGTCAATGTTTCAAATGTCGTCGTGTTATGCTAACGGTTCGAGCGGTGTTTAATCAACAGATGCAGCAACACATTTGTCCGAGCTGTCAGGTGTGGTGAACGATAGCCAAAAACAAACAAATAATTTTAAAAAAATCAAAATTCCATTTAAAAAATATTGTAATTATTTATAAAATTTGAATTTTTTCGAGAATTACGCAGCGCAGGAAATTCCTTTAATAATATTAAATTGAAATATACACCATTCGATAGCCCTTTTAAAGCTCTACAATTTCGCTCACAGTGACTGTTTTTCGCTAAAAATAACCCCAAATGAATTAAACGCCCGCGAGACTCTTTCTAAATCTCAAATTTGCATGCCGTGAATTGTACACGTGGGTTCACACGCAGCGCGAGGAAGGGCACGGACCGGTGTCACTGAAGCTGAACAAATGGAAGGAAGGCAAATGGGACGACTTTGTGAACAACTTGTTCAAGGTGGTGCTGTGCATCTTTAAATCCGTCATTTTTTATTCATTTCCCCAAAATTTCAGTCCTTCACCACGGCTGCGTTCCCGGTCAATTACATTGTCATCTCGAAGTTGCCCTTCCGCTTTTTCGTTTTACTTTCATTGGCCCTTTCACTCAATCAAATAATTTGTCCAACAAATTCCACAATTCTTTCTTCTTTTTCTGTTCGCTTGCCTTCACTTACTTTTTTTTACTCAAATTTTACGATCACTTATTATTTCACTGATCACTTTCTCAGTTCTTTTTGTTCAACAAAATCCCAATTTTTGAAATCATTCGCAAATCCCAGAAGATACACACAAAATATTATTAATATGTATAACTTTTTTCTTTGTTCACCAACTTTATCAAATATGGTATCATTCGAAAGCTTTAAATGTTTAGAAGATATTTCTAAGCTATTCGAAGTGATTAAGCAGCTCAACAAAAAGTTGTCGCTTGAAAACATAAAAAGGCAGAATTTTCGAAGTTTTTTATCTCTATCTTTTTTTCAGTTCGATATTCTCTGTAATTATTTATAGGCGAATAGAGCCTGTGAAGAGCTTTCGAATAATACCAAGATTATTGGATTATATCAACAATTTAAAAGGTTATATTGATTTAAAGTTTTACAAAATGCGATATATTTAAAATAAATTTTTTTAAAACTCATATAATATGTAGCTCCGAATTGTGTTTAGGCGGTATAATGCTGTTTACTGCCGACATTCTGACATTTTATGGGGTGTGGCGGCATAACGGAAAATACCGCAAATAGACTTATATTATCTTATCATTACGTGATGCGACTTTTAGTTACAAAAAATCACGAAATAGTTAATTAAAATAGTGAGCAAAAATACAAAAATAATGACAAAATAGTAACCAAAAGTTCGAAATAATAGTGATATAATTCTCAGCCTTTAGACGATAATGTCGGTCCGCAAAAGTCGATCCGCAAATGTCGCACTACGAGGCGCCGCCGGGGAAATTTTGAAATTTTTGCTTGCATTTTGTGAACAGATTTTGACCAAAACGACCAAATTTTATGTTTCTGAGTTTCATTAACGTACATTCAAAAATTTATTTTTTTTTCACATTTAAAATAAACAATTTTGAATTGGCCAAAAACTCAAAAAATAAATTAGTGAAAATTTCCGATTTTTTATCAAAAATTTCGGAAATTGGAAGTGGAAAATCGGAATTCCGTGCCTTCCCTGTCATATCTAGGAATTATGCTAATGCCAATGTGAATCTCAAAACAAAACTAATTTTCTCGCTGATTTTCATAATTATTGTTTTTGTCCTTAATGCATAATCGCAAGGCTATGTATACAAATTTTTCTGGAGTATGAAAAAGATTTTTTATTCCGACCGATTGATCCGTAAACAATTAAGAGAAATGCTAATTTATTAATACAAAAAACTAAAAAGGAAAGTGTTTTGGTCCCTCGAAATGTCGAATTAAATTCCCAAACAAAAATGCCATCATCTTTCGTTCTTTGGTCGGCACAATTCACTGATTCATCGTCCGCCGGTAGGAGTGCCGGTATTTTCCCACCCGTTTCTGTTGACAACATCGGCGAGCCAATTGGCATCATTCCACTGACTCTTTGCCCAATCACTAAAATAAAGGACAATTAAATTCAAATAAATATTTTAATTTTCTAAATTTTGTGGAAAATAATAATTCAAATTAATAATAATTATTTAATTTTAAATACATTTTCCATTTTTGAATATACCATTTTTATTAAATTTAGCTCTTACAGTGTCGAGTCAATGGGATGGTCCCATCCTCCGACGTATCCGCCGGCGTGGCCCAAAACGTCCCTCTTTCGCCGTTCTCCGCTCGGCTTCTGCCCCGGATTTGGCTTACTTTCGCCAGAGGGCGCTTTTCCCTTTTCATTGGCCGCCGGTTTTTGGCCATTCAATAAATGCGAATTTTTGATTTATTTAATTATGCAATTAAAAAATCACCAAAAGTCCCATTGGCCCCGCGGCGTTTGGTGGGGCGGCGCCTTTTGCCTTTGTCGGTCCGTCCATTTTAATGCCAATTATAAGCACGGCCAAAACGGAGGAGGCCAAAAAGAGAGCAGACAAATTGGAAGAGCTGAACATTTCTTCTAATGGGCAATTGGCGGTAATTAATTGTTTTTTTGTTTATTAAATAATTCCAATGATTTTTTGGTGCCATCCTTTGACTATTTATACTCATTTTGGCACCACAAACATTGCATTTTTACTCATATTTTTGCACTTTGATGGAGTTGTTTGTCTGTGCCACCAAATGATGCGTCGGCGGAGTGTGTGGCCAAAAGAAGGAAAATTTTCTGGAAAATTCTTCAAAATGAAGATCAATGCGCAATTATGTTTGATCATATGCTCTTAAAAAATCATTTATTTGGGTAATTATCTGAATTAAAATCATTAAAATGTTCTTCGGCTATGGACATTATGAAGGATCCACATTTTTACGTCAAAGACAAACAAATCCATCAATCAAAGTGCAAAAACATGTAGTAAAAGTGCAATGTTTGTGGTGCCAAAATGAGTATAAATAGTCAAAGGATGGCACCAAAAAATCATTGGAATTATTTAATAAACAAAAAAACAATTAATTACCGCCAATTGCCCATTAGAAGAAATGTTCAGCTCTTCCAATTTGTCTGCTCTCTTTTTGGCCTCCTCCGTTTTGGCCGTGCTTATAATTGGCATTAAAATGGACGGACCGACAAAGGCAAAAGGCGCCGCCCCACCAAACGCCGCGGGGCCAATGGGACTTTTGGTGATTTTTTAATTGCATAATTAAATAAATCAAAAATTCGCATTTATTGAATGGCCAAAAACCGGCGGCCAATGAAAAGGGAAAAGCGCCCTCTGGCGAAAGTAAGCCAAATCCGGGGCAGAAGCCGAGCGGAGAACGGCGAAAGAGGGACGTTTTGGGGCACGCCGGCGGATACGTCGGAGGATGGGACCATCCCATTGACTCGACACTGTAAGAGCATAAATTTAATAAAAATGGTATATTCAAAAATGGAAAATGTATTTAAAATTAAATAATTATTATTAATTTGAATTATTATTTTCCACAAAATTTAGAAAATTAAAATATTTATTTGAATTTAATTGTCCTTTATTTTAGTGATTGGGCAAAGAGTCAGTGGAATGATGCCAATTGGCTCGCCGATGTTGTCAACAGAAACGGGTGGGAAAATACCGGCACTCCTACCGGAGGACGATGAATCAGTGAATTGTGCCGACCAAAGAACGAAAGATGATGGCATTTTTGTTTGGGAATTTAATTCGACATTTCGAGAGACCAAAACACTTTCCTTTTTAGTTTTTTGTATTAATAAATTAGCATTTCTCTTAATTGTTTACGGATCAATCGGTCGGAATAAAAAATCTTTTTCATACTCCAGAAAAATTTGTATACATAGCCTTGCGATTATGCATTAAGGACAAAAACAATAAGTCACAAAAATGCAAAAAAGTCATGAAAAAATAACCAAAAAGTCACATAAAAATGCCAAAAAAGCACGAAATAAATCCAAAAAAGTCCTGAAAAATTAGCCAAATGTAATTAAACCCAAAAGCCGTTTTTAAACATTCTTCGAAGAAAGTAATTTAAAAACGACTAATTTTAATGGAAAAAATAGGGTTCGGACCCCGTGGGCGGGGGCAGCTTTTCGCGGGGGCGGGGGATTGCGGGGGTCAGAGTCGCGGGGGCGGGGGTGAGAAATTTCTCGCCCCCGGGGACGGGGGCGGGGGTTTGTTTTTAATTAGCTCCAAAAAATCACAAAAAATTTTTTTTTGAAGGATGTGTTTGGCTCCACATTCCTTTATTCGATGTATCGCCTCGATTCAATTCTTTTTTGGTATAATTGCACAGATATTGTCTAAAAATGACCAAATTTAAGGATTATAAATTATAAATTATGCCAGAATAGTCAATTTTTATGGGTGTTTTTGTCTAAATCCAGGGTTTCTATTTCAAAATTTTCAAAATAAGAATAAAGGCCAAAAATTAAGATTTTAGGGTCAAAAATAAGAACATTTTGCAAAATTGCTTCAAATATTTTTACATTTTATTCGATCAAAAATGTATTCTATTATTATATTTTTCATAAATTTCAGTGCATTCGGGATCACTAAATCAGATTTTTAACATTTTTTGCGGCACATTTCCAAAAAACTTGGTGAATGTGCGAGGGGAGAGGTCCGGTGGTGCCGATTGGCGCCGCAAGCGGAAAATTTTTAAGACTATATGAATTTTGTTAGAAATTAGCCAAATTTTTTAGAAATTTCCCTTTTTTAGATGAATACACCGCCAGATTTTTATTTTATTTTGTATTTTTCAGTCCCGTCATTTGAGTCCTAATGGTATAAGAAATTTCAGTTCCGTCTCGAAGATTGACTTATTTTTCGGAATTTTGATCACAAAATGTCAAATTTTACCTTAAAAAGTGTAAAAAGTCATGAAAAAAGTCAAAAAAACGCAAAAAAAGTCATAAAAATCCCAAAAAGTGTAAAAAAGTCAAAAAAAAAGTCACAAAAAAATGCATGTTAGAAGCTTCAAACAAAGTGTAGAACACTTTTGAAGTCATTTTAAGGTCATTTAGAGTCAGCAAAAAAAAAGTCATTTGACTTAAATTCCCATCCCTATTCATAGCATATCAGAAAAATATATGCAAAACCATACAATTTAGAGCCTTTGTAATTATGTTTATGAAAAAATAGAAACTTTTTATAAATTCTTTGTTCATGAAATTGAAATATTTGTTTTTGTGTGAATACTGAATGAAATTCAAAAGCATAAATTTGGTCTTTTTTGAACAAAACTTTTAACAAAAAAGAGGAAGAGACAGAGGAAGAGAAGGAGGAACAGAAAGAGGAAGAGAGAGAGAGGGGGAGAAAAGGGAAGAGGAACAGGAGAAGATGAAGATAACGGGGAAAAGAAAGGGGAAGAAGAACAGGAGTGGAAGAGGAAGAGAATGGGAAAGTGAATGAAGAAAATGGGAAGAGGAAAAGAAGAGCAAGATAAAGGGAAGAGAAAGGGGAAAAGAGGAAGTGGAAGAGGAACAAGAAATGGAAGGGAAGATGAACAAAAGAGGAAGATGATGAATAAAAGGCGAACACAAAGAGGAAGACGAACAGAAGGGAAGATGAAGTGGAAGAGGAACAGAAGGGAAGAAGAAACGAAAGGGAAGAGGAATGGAAGAGGAACAAAAGTCGAAGACAACGAGGAAGAGGAACAAAAGGCGAAGACAAAGAGGAAGATAAACAGAAGGTGAAGAGGAACAAATGAGAAGAGGAATAGAAGAGGAACAAAAGGCGAAGAGAAAGAGAAGGGGAAGAGGAACAGAATAGGAAGAGCAATAAAAGGTGAAGAGTATGAGGAAGAGGAAAAGGAGGGGAGGAGGAAGGGGAAAAGGAAGAGAAGGCGAAGAGGAACTAAAGAGGAAGTGAACAGATGGCGAAGAGGAAGAAGAAAAGAAAGGGGAAGAGGATCAGGAGGAGAAGAGGAACAAAAGGCAAAGAGAAAGAGAACAGGAGGTGAATAGAAGGGAAAAAGAGAAAGGGGAAGAGAAGAGGAACAGGAGGAGAAGAGGGAAAGAAAAGGGAATAGAAAGGGGGAGAGGAACAGGATAAGAGGAAGAGAATTGAAGAGAAGCAGAAGTGGAACAAAAGCAAAGAGAAAAAGAACATGAGGGGGATAGAAGGGAAAAAGAGGAAGGGGAAGAGAAGATGAACAGAAGAGGAAGAGAAATGGGGAAAGGAACAGGAGGAGAAGACAGAAGACGAAGAGGAATAGAAGGTAAAGAGGAAGATAAAGGGAAAGAGGAACAGGAGGAGAAGATAAGAGGAAGGGAGGCGAAGAGGAAGAGAAGGGGAAGAGGAACAGAAGGGAAAGGAGAAGAGGATCAGAAGAGGAAGAGAAGCAAAAGACGAACAGAAAGAGAAACAGGAGGGGAATAGAAGGAAAAAGAGGAAGAGAAAGAGAAGGGAAAGAGGAACAGAAAGAGGATATTCCCGGCCATTAAAAAATCTAATTGCCCTCTTATAAAAGCTTTTTTGGCGCGTAGCGCCCTCTAGAGACAGTGTTTAATAGCGAAGCTATTTCAATTTTTTAAAAATAAATTAAAATCGTCACTTTCAGTGCCCATAGGGCACTGGTTACTAATGAATGTTAAATCTCACCCATACCCATTGATCATCGAATTTCGTATCCACAATTAAATTGTATTTGTTATAATTTATTTGACTGGCTTTCAATTTATCGTCTTTTTTTGCTCTTTCTTCTGCTTTTTTGAACATTTCCTCCAAATATTTTTCAAATTTATTTCCACAATTTTGTAGAATAATTTCGTATAAACTTTCATTTGTTTGCTATTCATTTGCTGTGTCAATTGCCAATTGCAAAATCATTTCATTAATTGACAATTTTGATTCATAATTAACTTTCTCCACGTTCAACATTTTTGGTTCAAAATGATAAAGTTTGTTTAATTTATAATTATAATTATACAAATAAGAGTTAAAATAAAATTTCAAAATTTTCGCCAAGCAATTTATCGCATAAATTATTGGTCCTTCAATTTCAATTTTGTTTTTAAATACAAATTTTGGCTTCACTGTTGGAATTCCGACGTATTCTCTGAACAAATATTCGTAAATAAAGTCCAACAATTTACGATATTTTTGACATTCTTTTCGTTCATATTCATCAAATCTCTCCTAGTTTTGTCACAGTGCCAATTCTTTCTCATATAATACACAATGTCAAGGTGTGTCTCATATTTTTGCTTTGAATACTCACTGATTTGCGTTTTCTGACCATTGCTCACAAACGCTATTAGCATTTTGTCGTCTCCCTAATTAAAAATTATTAAACAAATTAATTACCCTGATTAATTAACTCACAATGAATTGCATTTGAAATGTGGATTAGAAAACGATGAATAATTAGAAGAAAATAAATTATAAAAAAAGAATAGAGCATTACGTTTTCTTAAATAAAATTATTCAAATGGAAATAAAAATCCATTAATTTTTCTTTTTAAAGAAAAAAGAAATTGTCAAATGAAGTAAAGTAATCATAAAATCACATAGACTTATAAAGGAAGAAAAATTTGATGATTTGAAATAGTGATCATCAGAGTAAGATAACAAATCTTTAATAATAATTCTAATTAAAATAGTAAATTATCATAAATAGGCTTATCTAAATCTATTTTTACTTAATTGAATTTGTATAATATTATTATTATTAAATAATAATGATATATTTAAAATAGTAATTTATCCTAAGTAGGATTATTTATTACTTCATATAATTAAATAAATAATATTAAATAATAAAGCTAATATTAAAATGGTGATTGATCATCAGTAGAATTATACCAATCTATTTTTTACTTTATATAATTTATATATTATTATAAATTATGATGCATTTATTTAAAATGTTGAATGAACATAAGTAAGATTATCCCAAATCAATTTTTTACTTATATAATTTATAATATTATTATTAAATAATGCAACTGTTTAAAATGGTGAATGATGATCATCAGTAGCTATAGTGAAGGTGCTCAAGGTCCAGCCCAGATGATGATGAATTGGAAAAGTATAGGAGGGATTTAATTAAGAAATTTAATTTACTAAAATTTGCATATTTATTTACTTAAAATTATTGAATATTTAAAAATAATTAAGAAAAAATTTCTGTTAAATTTTTCAAATTGTTTAATATTTGCTTATCGGACATTCGTTTTAATCAGAAATTGTATAAATTAAATATTTATTACAAAAAAAAAGAATTTTCTATTTCTTGTAATTAATAAATTATTTCTTTCATGATTTATTAATTGTGTTAGTAAAATTTTAAAGTTATTGTTTTTTCTTTTGATAAATTGTTTATTTCAATATTGTTTTGTGCCTAAAAATGGAAGTCTTATTAATTAATAAATTAAATACACCAAATAGGGGTTAGAGAAGAATTTTGTAAATATTTTTATAAATTGCCAACCGATTTTTAGCAAATCCCGTCAGGAAAATGATTCGATGAAAAATGCTTCCAAATTTTTAAAGTATAAGCCAAATGAAAGCAATAAAATGATTATTGATATAAAAAATCATAAAATATTCGTTACTTCGTCTCATCTTCATTCAGTTTTTCTGAATAATTTTATGTAAATTTTTAATATTTCTTCTTAATTACTCAATTAGAGATATGCGAGAGTATCAGAGTTCTTGTCGACCCAAATGTTTCATCAGAAACCGAAAAATAATAGACGAACTTTTGTTGGACAAAAATGGGGACAATGAATTGGCCAACAAAAAAGAGAGGAGGGCGAAACAGCGGGGGAAAGTGAGAGAGCCAGAGAAGAAAAGACACGTCGAAACACAACGAAAAATAGAAAAAATTTACCCCAATTAGGAAGATTCACATGGAGCACCCTATAAATTTAGGTAGAAGATTAAAAGATAAATCCAATTTCAAATTCCCAATCCGAGAATTTCTCATTTTTTGGCGAGGGAGTCTCAGTCCCTGGAGCAAATTCTGATCAGTGTAAATTCTCCACAAAAGCATTTCCCGCACATCTCTAATTTTTGGTGGTAATTCATACATCGTCAAATCGGCACTCAAAGTCACCGTGTCCTCCTCTTTGTTGTACCATCCATTGTTTGGGCTCATTAACGCCTGAGATTGGTAAGGTAAAATATAATTTATATATTTTGAAAAAAAAACAGAAATTGCATTTGCCTTAAAATAAGCACAAAAAAGTGGGCCATTAAATTTTGTGACAAAAAATGCATATAAACATTCTTAAAAATTGATTATGAGGTCGGAATTGTAGATGAATTTTTTTCAATTTTAGCCCAGCATAAATTTTATCGTCTTTTTAAAAATAGTCAAGCAGCGACCTTTAAAAGCCTTAGCTATGAATAGTTAATTAACCCGTTAATTTCAAAATGTTTGACACTTCTCGCATTAAAACATAAAAGATCAGTCGCCCGGTGGGACTCGAACCCACGGCCTTTCTATACCGTAGAATGCTCTAACCGACTAAGCTACGGGCGCCCCCTCTACAGGGGTTCTGCTATTTTTATCTCACTTCTTCCACACTTTGCTTTCTTCTATTATCACAAATTTGCTATTCATCAACCTCATAGCTCGTAAATTGGGTGTAGCCATAGCCATAGCCCAACCCGATCGGTTTTGAACAAAATTTGTGGTCCATTTTGTCGACGAGGTCTGCTTTTCCTGCTTTTGTTGAAACAATACGCAACGTTGCCGAACAAGAACAGCTCCAATTTGACCCTAAATTCGTAGTTTTTGATGGGCCAAATCCAGAGAAATTAGGGCCACAAACAGTATGTATGGACTTAAAAAGGCCAAATATTGACCATTTAACTTTGTTTGAAGAGATTTGACCATTTTCAAAAATGTGTCAATTTTCAAACATACGATAAAATGTTCACTAATAGTTGGGTTTGACCTTTCGATTTTTCTAAAAAAAATTTCAAATAAATTTAAAAAGGGTTCCGGGCTTTTCGAGTTAGCCGATCACGATCCAGCTTTCATTATCGAATCGCGGATCCGTAATTTGGACAGACATTTAATATTATTGACTTTTAAAATTTTTAATTTTAAACTTTTTTTTTTTTTTTGCTTTTTGACCATAAAATTTCGGCCTACCATAATCGTATGCGTTGCATTGGACGAAAAATCCCAAGTATTTGTTGTCTGATTCTGTTTCATTTTGTGCCAAAATTGTCCATTGGAATCCACCAATGTACACAGCACTACTGTACTTTCCTCTTAATTCCTTCTGTTGTGCAAATTCAGTGAATTTGTCAATTTTTAGCGTAAGTTTTCCCGCGGATTTGGCGGACCGTCGACGGATGGGAAACGCCAGAGGGAACGATTCGGACAAAGCAGCAGACGAATGGTACAGCAACACACTGACCAACTCGGCATTGGTCAACACGCCGGACGAAACTGTTTTTTGGTGGGAAAGAGTGAAAAAATTATGTACAGTAGGAAAAAAGTTCGGCACTCAATCAAATGTTCAAAAAATGAAAGAATAAACAAATTAAATAAAAGTCTTTGGGACAGGGAAATTTTCAAAATAAAAATCAATTTAGGTTGATTAGATAATAACTAAAATTTTCAAAGATGCAAAATATTTTTTTAATTAATGGCCCACCAATGCCTTACGGACATTTGCGGACAGACATTTGCGGACGGACATTTGCGGACAGACATTTGCGGACGGACATTTGCGGACAATTTCGGGAAAAAATAAAAAAAATTTCGTAAAGAAATTTTAAAAAATTTCTGAAAATATGGAATGGGACTGAAAACTAAATAAAACTTTGTTTTTGGCCTTTTAGGCCTAATATTTTATTTTTACATTTCTTATAAATTAATTTCACTACTGGTATTTTAAGTGATTAAAGTAAAATTGGTCCCCAAGATCGGGGAGGTGTGAATGTCGCCTGTTACACTCAAATTCGGTGAGAGTGCTATTTTCATCTTTAGAAAAAACTCTGAGACATGTTTAATCGTGAACAAAATTTGCTTATAATTTCGAAATGAACAGCCTATTATTCTAAATGCTGAACATCAGCTGTACTAAAATCCGATTCCCGACATTTTTGGGCATCAGATTTCCGATTTCCTTTTTTGAAAATTTTGGGGCCTCAAATGCTTTCCCTGCTGATGAAAAGTAGAGCAAGACTTATGTGTCTTGGGTTCTTCTCCATCCCGAACAAAAGGAAAAGAAAATTCAGGGGGCGAGTAGCAAATTCCCCTACAAGATTTGTCTGTATGTCTAGAGAAATTTAAAAAATGTCGGTGGAAAAATTTCACATCCCCGATCTTGGGGACCAATTTTACTTTTTTAATCACTTAAAATACCAGTAGTGAAATTAATTTATAAGAAATGTAAAAATAAAATATTAGGCCTAAAAGGCCAAAAACAAAGTTTTATTTAGTTTTCAGTCCCATTCCATATTTTCAGAAATTTTTTAAAATTTCTTTACAAAATTTTTTTTATTTTTTCCCGAAATTGTCCGCAAATGTCCGTCCGCAAGTGTCCGTCCGCAAATGTCCGTCCGCAAATGTCTGTCCGCAAATGTCCGTCCGCAAATGTCCGTCCGCAAATGTCCGTCCGCAAATGTCCCACTGCGCCCACCAATATTTGCCAGACAATCCTTGCGAATGATCGGAAAACGAATCTTGTAAAGTGCCGTGCCAAGAATTTCGCGTCGATTCTCCCCCGAACATTTTTTGCCATTTTGAGTACATTGCTCGTCCGCCCAACGTATTGCCTAATATGTATAAGAAAAGCAAAATTTTACATTTTTCGAAAATGCCAAAAAATAATTTACGGCATTCCAAATGGCAATTTCTTCGCTGACAATCAACTGAACACGGCTTAGAATTTCGCACAATAATTTCTGGTCAATTTGTAAAAATGACTCTGATTTGATCAAGATGTCCGCATTCCGATCAATGTAAGCCAAACAACAGCCAGCAAAATCATGAAAAAGAGGGAAAATAAAATAAAATTTTAAAATTTGTTTATTATTTTATACTTTTTCGGCCAGAAGACGAGCCTTGGCAAAAGCGATGAACACATTGTGCAGCTCCGAAATGGGAATGCCAACACATGCTTTGAACAATGTTGGCAAATTGTATTTCTTAGCTAAATGAAAAATTATTTTACTTTTTCAAATCATTCTATTGTAAATCTTAACTCGGAAATTTCCGTGTCACGACATTTGCGCCTTTGTACAAAATCGGGTTTAAAATTAAGTTTTTTCAATCCCTAATCGCCTAAACAGCTTTAAATAAGCGATTGAAAATGATTGTATCCGATCATTTGATCGTCAATGAATTTTTGAAAAAATAATAAATTTTCAAATAACAAAATAATGCCCTTAATAAACTAGAAGACTAGGTTTTCTTAATTATGATGCTGCTTAGGCTATCAGTGGCTTGAATAAATTCATCTTTGAATCCGATTTTGGACATTGGCGCAAAAGTCGAAATTTCAATGAATATCGAAAAAATGTTCTAATAACCCTTAAAATTTGCAATATTGGTGGTTTTAACATCTATCAAAGAATCAGCTGAGTTTTTGATTATTTTTCAAAAATTGTTTGAATTTTTAAGGCACTAAAAAACTACAGAACTTTATGTATAAAAAATTCGGAACTTTAATATTGTATAATCAGCTCCATCCTGTCGTAAATCATAAAATACTAAAAATAATTATTTATTTTTTTCTTTTTTTTACCGGCATAAAGCACATCGATGGCATTGTTTCCGTTCACTGCGTTCAAATTGTCCGTATAAATAAAGTTCAACATCGTTTTAAACGCTTCAATGTCCACGTCCGGGATTTCAATAGGGTTTTCATCCTCTTCTGACAATATTAAAAATTTATATTAAAAAATAAAATTATTATAAATTATTTTTTCAACTTTTTTGCTCATCAAATCGAAACATTGCGTCGAACACATCGGATGAAACTCTCAAAATCGGTTTATGCGCTGGCAAAAGCTTTAAAATAAATTATAAAATTAAAACAAAAGATATAATTAATGCATTAAAATTAGAGACCAAAGTTTCAAATTTGCAGGTCCAACTCAAATTTTTTTACGGGACGGATTCCCGCGGGATTAACCCCGCATTTTACAAAAAATGCGGGATTACGAACTGGGATCCCGCAAAATCACGCGTTTCTCTAAAAATTTGTTTAATTTGAAAATTTCCTTATAAATTTAATTTTTAGAAAAAAATTAATAAATTTAAATTTTTTGGAAAATTAGAGGTGGATTTTTTTCCGCATTTTTTTGGTAATTGCGCGATTAATCCACAAATCCGTCCGGCAAAAATTTTTAATTCCCCAATCCACCTGATTCGATTTTTTCCGACTTGACTTTTCGGTCTTATGTATAAAATTTTCAGTATCCGAACTCGCCTCTTTCTCATCGTCCTGTCCAACCAAAAAGTGAACATCCGCATCAACACCCGTGCACAACAAACGCTTCATCCGAACCGCCAAAGTGTCGGCGTCCGACATTTTGAATTATGTATTTACAGTATACTTTAAAAAAGTTAAATTAATTTTTATTTAAATACTGTATAACAAAATTAATTAATTAATTTTATTTTGAAAATTTAATATGTGATAATACTAGTGAGCTGAGTTCCCATTTTTAATCATAAATTAATATTTTTTTAGAAATCTCAAAAATAAAAGCAGTAAAAACGACGAATGAAAAAATCACTCATTTTTGAGAAGAAAAAAAAGCAAATTTTTGAATTAAAATCTGTGTACAATTAAACAGGAAAAATGTTGGCTTTTTTTTGCCTTTGTGCCTGTTTTGAAACTTTTTATTTATGCTAAAAGTGGAAGATTTAATGATTTAATCACAACAAAAGGGAACTTTGAAAAATGCATATGTTAATGGAAGGGTAACAATTAGCGAAGTCAATTGCAATCAATAAAATATGTTCAGTTGATGGGCAATTATTGGATGTACGAAATTTTGTGTCCTTTTCGCTTAAGTCCTATTTTTTTAGGTTGAATTTGAATTTCAATTCGTTTTGATCCGTCAAAATATTTTCATTTAATTTTTACATTATCGTTTTAAAATTTTAAAAAATGGAAAAAACTTATAAATTTTAAGCATAAGCTCCATGCTAAAAGGCTTTGAAAAGTTATTTGCTGGAAAATGAGGTGATCATGAATTTGAATTTGATTTCGAAAAATCAATGTTTTTGTCTATGATTTTTTCTCAAGTACCATAAAAAATAAGCTGCAGTCAAGCGGACTCGAACCCCAGCCTCCGTCTCATATGGCCTCTAAGGGCAAATAATTAAATTTCAAAAAATCGTAAAAAACTAAAAACTTGACTTCTCCAGATATTCAATAGCTCATTCGAAAGCTCTTTTTAAGCTCTACAACTAGAGTTGCTCGGTAATCGGTAATTGCTAAAAAACCGGTACCGGTACTGACCGGTAATGCAAAAACCGGTACCGGTACCGGTACCAACTTTTTCCACCGGTACCGGTACCGGTAAAAACCGGTAATTTTCCAACGTAAAAATTTTTGGACAAAATTTTTCAAATACAAAATTTTTATTCAGTTTTCGCGCGTGTGCCTGTTTTTTATCATTAGAATTGTTCAGAAGTATATGTATATTGAGGGTGACCAAGTTTTTTTTTCAAATTCAGGATAAAGAACACTAAAATTCAGATGTAGACCTCAAAATTCAGATTATTGCAAAACAAGGGATCAGCGGCCAATTTTCCAATTTTGCGAAGGGGTCTCCGGCCATGTAAATTAATGTAAATCGATGACCTTTTTTGCTTTCAACACCGCTTTTTTCGCGGCACGTTTTTCTCAAGACTTTTGGGGAACAAGGAGGGCCGGCGGTGCCGATAGGCGCCGCCGGGAAAAATTTTGTAATTTTTAATGCGATTTGTTAACAGAATTTGTAAAAAAATGACCAATTGATTAATTTTTGGGTTTTTAGGATGCTTAAAATGAAAGAAAAAAAGTTGGAATATTTTTTTTAATTAAAATTTCAATTAAAATAATGGTAAAGAAAATATGAAGAATATTCTATCCCAGTGGGGAATTGAACCCAAGCGAAAAATAATGAAAGGCAAAAGGTTTAACCATTACACCACATATGCATGGTTGCTAAACGAAATAAAATTTATTTTTTTCTCAAAAATTTCTCCTTCTTCACCAATTTCCTATTTTTTTCTCGACCAGACCCCCATTCTTACCAGTGCAAATTTTTACCGGCGGTACCGGTACTAGACAAACCGGTAACGGTACTTTCATTTTTGAAAAAACCGGTACCGGTACCGGTACCAAAAAAACCGGTAATTACCGGCCAGTACCGGTACCGGTACCGGTACCGAGCAACTCTATCTACAACATTTGCATGTGAGTTATCAAAATTTTAAATTATGTAAACGAAACGAAATAAAAAAAAAGCGCGGTCTTTTCAATTTCAAAACATATCAAAAATCACAACAATTTTAACTTTTATTTTTACATACCTACTTCTTCTGGCTTTGTTTTTCCTCATATATATGTTACACATGTTTCGGTTCTATTCACTTTATGAGTCCAATCAAAATTTTATGAGTCTAGTTCATTTAACTTTCTTTAAATGGTAGATTCTTTTGTTTTTTGTAATATTACCTTCATCATTCAAACTTAGTGCTTTCGGATATATCAAGAACAAAGGGATTCCCTAAAAGTCAATTTTAGTTAATTGATTGGACTCATAAACTCTGAGTGGATTCAAAATGCGTTTGGACTCATAAAGTGCAACCGTACTATGACAATTTCCATATTTTTCCAGTTTAGATGGGTAAAAATAAATTCACTGTTATTGACCATGACAATTTGTCTGGTAGTCCGGATAGAAACAGTGGCATTTTGACGAACTCGCTTGACATTTATGAGGTGTCGACGGCAAAAGTGCTCAAAGGTTTGTTCGGTTGTCATCCTTTTTTAACCAATTTTCGTATTGAAGGAGAGGTGCCTGCTTTACCAGCAGATGAGGGATCAGCCGAAGTTTTTCACGCGTTGCATGGCAATTGGTTTTTCAGCGCATTTGTTTCATTATTTTTCAATTTTTGTCTTAGGTTTGTCATTGCCATAAGTTCGGATGTCCATTTTTTCGATGTTTCCGTCGGATGCACAGAATTCAATCCGGACAGTTCAAGGGGGCGCATCGAAAGTGGCAAAGGCACTAAGGACAAGCGCATTTTCATCCTTCCTGACGACGCTCGTGTGGTGGCACTTCAATTCTTCCCGTCCACCGATGTGTTGCTGAGTTTGCTTAGCAATGGGACAGCAGTTTTCGCAAGTCTAACGAATCGCCTCAGCTACCAACTCAAGGTTTTTTTTTGTCATTATAAACAAAACGGTAATACTGTCAATTGCGCACCCACTCCTTTTCATTTAAAATTAATGGGATAAACTATTTTTTGGGGGTTTTGTTGTAATCATGAATACGCCTGGCATCTATTGCGGCGCATTACCCAGACCCGAATTGAGAGTCTAGAAGTCAATTTTTAACAAGTTCAATGTTTTGCACTACAACCGCTTCAAATGAACGAACTATTTTGTTCAGTATCGCGTAATGGCTTTCTTATTTAATTATCTCTCGTGCATTTGCAACGATTGTGATTGCATTTTACCCATTAAAGCCAATAAAAGCAACTGAAAATGTTCTCTGTTTAGGATGCGTTTCCATCGTTTGACAAGTGCGCAATTTGCATTGACAAGAACAGTGGGGGCGAATTTATCGTGGCCATTTCGGACTGCAAAGGGACCATTCACTTTTTGACTGTACCTCGGTTTGATGTCGGCATTCACGACGAGGAACAGTTTCGCCGAGCGTTTTCCTCGGTCCGGAAGCATTCTTCCGACGTCACACAAACTTTGGGTAGCGGCGCCCATTTCATTGCGAACGTTGTGAACGCTTTTGTCTTTGTGAGTTGAAACTTTTGACCAAGAGTGTGTTATAGGACCCTTTTTGAAAAATACGTAAACTTTTAAAAGGCACTGAAAATAAGTTTATGAGGCTTTCGGGGTCGTTGAACCGCACTCTCCTCCTGGTACTGTCCCTGGTCGTTTTTTTGATTGATTTGTATTTTTTTTTTGTTTAATTTCAGTTTCCCAAGCGGAAGGGCGCCTCTGTCTGTGCCTTTGCTTTGCATCCGTCCGACAATGATTTTTCCAACTTTTCCGCTCTGTTTACCCTCAAAGAAGACGTGCAAATGGTGCGCTCTGTCGGCTGTTTCGTCTGTGTTTTGCTCAAAAGCAATTCGCAATTGGTCGTCTTTGACCAGAATTTGGTGCAAGTCCATGTGATCTCTCTCATGTCAAAAGAGGAGAACTGTGTTATTTTGGACTTTGAATTTCTCGATGTTGGCGACTTTTACGAATTTACAGAAAACGTTAAAATCCTTTTGAAAGTCAAAACCGCGAGCGGAACTGAGGTAATAAAACAAAATTCCCGCAAATAATTGGAAAATTTCTGTTCCTTTCAGTTCAAAATCAAACAGTTCAACCAGGCGGGCAGCCAATTCACCAGACAGTGCTCTGAACATGCTGTTTTGGTGCCGACTTCGACGCCCGGCGACGAAAACAACATAATTTATATTGATGCTTTCCCACCGAACAGGTCAGTGGCTAATAGTGCCGGGAGCAGTTCTGCAGTTTCAACCCCCCCCCCCGTCTGATGTTTTCCAGGAATTTTTAAAACTTGTTGTTATTCCTTTTGAAATATTTCTGCTAATATCTTACATTTTTGAACCTCTGCATGATAAAAATTCATTTACTGTCGTAATAAATAGAAAAAAAAACATTTTTTAGATAAAAAGATCCGGGGACACGGGGGACATATGACGTAATAGACACAATAATGCCATTGGCGATTGACTAAAGTATTGGTATAACAGTTTGTTTCATTCAGTGTCAATGACATTTTCGTGCGCTTTGTCGGAGAGGCACACCCAGCGTTGCGCTTAAAGAAACTGATCGAACTTAAGCGATTTGATGACGCATTGGCATTCGCAAAGTCATACAACCTTCCGGCAGATGTAATTTAATTTAACGCTTTTTTATTCTTCTAATTTACATGTTTCAGTCGGTGTACATCGAACTTTTGTTATATTATCAAGAGCAAATTCAAAACGGAAAGGACGGCACTTATGAGGAGGAAACGTTTAAAGAACTGTTGCAGACTCTGCGGATGCTAAGCGATCACAATACTGTAAATTTTTCTTTTGTGAACTATAATTGTGTGGTTTATTTTTAATTTTACAGGCTGCTGACCATTGTGTAGCAATTCTGAACTTTGTGAACCGATACGAACACATCAAGACGATTCTGGACTTGCCGCTGACCCCCCCCCCCCTCCAGACCATTTCGCAAAAATTTTGGTCGACCCGACTTGCTTACAGATGAGTACACACAAAAGGAAATTGCCCGTTTTCGTTATGAATTGGCCTCCTATCGCATGCTCTTCGAGGCCCATGGTCCAAGCTTTGAACGCGACTCCCCATGGCCTCAATTTCTGTCGAGTGGCAGTCACAAGGAGTTTTTTGACGCATTTTGCGAGGCCGGACAAATGACGCAAGCCCGGCTTTTGCTCTCCCGCTATTCCAACATTGGGCAGGAGTTGCAAGACGAAAAATCAATGAAAAGATTGCTCACGGTTTTCAAATCTACTCTTATAGGCATGTGCCTCTTTCAAATTTTTTAAAATTTGCTTTCCGTTCAGAAAAACCGCATATCAGTGGAGCAATCAGTGAATTTGTGGAAATTGAGTTGGTTCCGCTGCTTTTAACCTCAAACAATGCCCTCAACACGAAGATCATCTGCTCCACTTTCTGCGATTTCTTCATCGACATTTCCCTTCTTCTCGAACGACTTGAGCCAAAGAGTTTCCCTGACGCATCGCTTCATTTTGCCGAGACTTTCGACCGCGCCATTTCGTTGCTTCGCGCAGACTGTCGTACTTCGGAGAAACACGTCTTATTTGTCTGACTCTGAATTAAATGTTATCGAAATCTCAGGTCACTTTTCTGCACATTCTCCGACAATTGGGCGCGAGTGAAGAAAATGGTGGACTCCTTGGCAATTTGAACGGGCTCATTCGAAACCTGAGAAGACTCTGCAAAATCCACACGGTTTACCAATGTCCGATGTCATATTCTGAATTCTTGGTCTGTCTTATTGTGAGAATGTAACAATCATTGTTTGATTGCTTTTTTGTTCAGAATCATGATGTCAACTCCATTTGCCACCGAATTATGGACCGAATCAGGACGACGTCATCAGTGCGTGAAATTGCTGAACAATTTGTCTTTCCATACGTCGAAGAGAATGGTCTTGACAGGAACAAAGTGCTCTACGACTACATAAAGGTGTTTGTTGTCAGCTCGAATTTGCTGATTAATCCGAAAATGTTCAGCAAATTGCGAGTTCATACTATTCTTCCACGGCTGCTGGCCAGGCGCACACTTGGGATTTGCTGTGTTTGCAAATAACCGAGCTGATCACTGATGCCAATGTTCGGTGTCGGGCAATCATCGAAATTGCGAGTGGCGCTGTGCCGCCTTGGTCCCCACAGCTTTCGAAGGTGGTCAGCGGAGTCGTTGCTCAGGGAGACAAAATCGACCCGCAACTGTACGTCGTTTCCATTCTTGGATTTATTTTCATTTGGTTTTCTCCTAGGATAAGTTCATTGCGCAAGCAGTGCCTTTACGCCGATTTGGGACAAATCTTCATCCGATACGAAATTTTGTTGAGCAATCGCTCGCGCGTAATTGGCGGTGCCGGGCTGCGCTCGTTGTTGCAGTACATCTTCAAAGTCAGCCGCAGGGACATGGCCTCCAAGTTGCAGGATGCGTTCAGAGTGCGCAAAATTTGACACCCTTTTTCCATTCTTCCATACAATTTAAGGTGGTTGAGCTGTACGAGGAGCTCCAAACGAAGTCACTGTTTTCCGCCGTCGACTGCTATTACCTTTTCGCTGTTGTCCTTATCAAACAAATGACAGATGAAAATGACGTGAGCAACTTTGATGGGCGTGTACATCCTCAAATATGGCTGTATTCAGATGAAATCTCTCACCGATCTGTTCCAACTGATCAAATCTTCCCAAGAGGCGGAGTCTGTGGCGCAGAAACTGACCAATCATTTGAAGTGTCTTCTCACCCCGACCAAAATTAAGGTCTTTTTTTGACTCAGATGCTTGCAATTAGCAATAATTAGTAATTCCGCTACTATCATTCGTCCCATTTGAGGCTGTCGTCCCGCAACGTTTGGTTTGGTTGGCGTGTTTGCTTTGTGTAGCCGAGAGATATTTGCCGCCTTCGTCTGCAGTGAAGCTGATTCGCGACGCACGAGCAATCCGCAAACTCCAAATAGACCACCAAATTGTAAAATAATTTTTAATCATTTGCAACATTTTCCTAATCCCAACAACAAGTTTGATGATTTTGATTTAGCTCTTTGGCTTTTCAACATTCCGTGAAAAAGACCAATGCGTCGTTTATCTGAGGAAATTCATTGAAGCGCCAAATGCCAAGTCCATTGTCGAAGTGCACTCTTTTGGCACTTTGTTATGCCTTGATATCAACGAAATATGTAAAGCAATTATCGGCGTGCACATCAAGAATGGACTCCCCGAGGCAGCACTAAACGTGCTCAAGTACGACAAATCCCTTTTTATGACTTTTCACGGCCGATTTTTTTTAGGTATTTTACTTCGGCAGTCCATTCGCCGGCAAAGGCACATTTGGTCATTGCGTTGGACACATGCACTTTTGTGTGTTGGAAACTCACCGAGTCGGTCAGAGAGGAGCCCGCAAATGCCGACATTATTGCGTTGACTGGAAGCATTGTTCGTGCCTTCCAATCAGTTCTGCCAAAATTGATCGATTGGTCGGTCGGTCTTGGCGAGAACCGATACTTCGAGTCTTTTTCAAAGGTATTTTAATGTGACCAATTCGACTTGTTGCATTTAATCCGATAACCCCTGCAGATTTCTCGATACATCGGCTTCTTCAATTTGGTGCTCAACCAATGTGCTGCAAATGATGACGTGCCGAAGAGTTCGGAATCGGACCCTGCCATCGGAGACATTTCTTGCGCGTCCATAAAGAGCATTTCCGAAGGCACTAAATGGTTTTGCTTTCTTACAAGTAGCATACGTTTGTTATTTCTTTTTCAAGTTCCAACAGACTTTACGTGACCAAAGCGCGGACTGGTGTCCTTTTGCCACACCTCGAGGGCACCTTGTATAATACGATTTCAGTTGTTAAGGCAGTGTGTGTCGTGGCTTCTTCCGTGGTCGAGTCGCCTGTCGATGCGTACGGATTGACACTTGAATTGTCAAATCTCAAATTTTTTCCTTTCAGTAGACAGCGTGAGGAATTCCATGAACAAATGCGCGAGTCTTGGAACTGTTTGTTTAACAACCATCTGTCAGGCGGACACATTTTGCTGGAAATTCAAGCTCGCAAATTGGCCGACACTCTTGGTACCAGCAAATTCGTATAAACCCATAAAAAGCTGATACCAAATATAATTTAGACTGTTTTGCCTCAACTCGGGGCTCTGTTCTGATTGGAATCGAACGACAAGTCTTGGAATTATGCAAGAAAATATTTGGTTTTCCCGTCGCTGATGTCCAATTAGCCGCCCATTTGTTGCTCAGTTTGCCGCTTGACGAAATGCGCAAGGTGAGGGCATTTGCTCATTTACGCGTATTTATTTTAGGTGTTTATTTATTTCTATTACCAATTCCGTTTTGACAGAATCTCCATGAACTTCGACGATGGGCTCAGTCACGGAAGAATGTTCGTTACACGTTGAACCTAATTTGTGTGTCATTGTTCGTGCTCACTGTTGCGGACCAAGACATGAACCTCATCAAACAAGTCGCGGTCCGTCTCCTTTTTCCCATTTATTAATAGAAACTAAATCCCAAATTTTAAAGATTTGGCACGAGACTACCCAATGGCAGAAGCGTTTGATCAAACAGAATGTGAACATGGGTACTAAGCAGCTGAAGCGCGACAACGTTTACGAGCTAATTGGCGATTTTGCAAAAGCGCTGCTTCCCTCCTCATTTCTTTACGGCTATTGCAAAGAGGCGAATTGCGCACCTTCGTCCATTTTGCTCAATTATGCGGTTGAACTGTGCAAATTGTCCTCTTCTTTAACTGCCGATGCGAATCGTTTTGAACTTTGCATTGAAACAGCGAAAGCTGCCATTTCGGTGGGAATTTTGTGTTATTTTCTTTTTATTATTACATTTTATCAAAATATTTGCAGAAAGCGGAGATGGACGAACGTACTGTGATGGTATTGCTGTCCACTGTGAAAGACATTTGCCCATACAATTACGAGGCCATCGAACTGTTGTTCCACACAATGCACGAAATTGCAACTAATGGAAAAATTGAGCCGGAAAACCCTGATTTGGTGCTGATCAGGGGCGGGTACATGCTTCTCAAATTCCTGAGGTGGCACTTTAATACACTCGTTATTGTAAAAAGAAATTAAAAAAAATTTAGATGCACAAATCGTGGCAAAAACATCAGTTCCGGAGAAATTCGTTGGTACAAACAGTTCACCAGTCAGAAAAACTGGGTGAGTTTTACACCATTTTTTTATGTATTTCCTCACATTGGTGTTTGTGTTTTATACTTCCTTTTCAGAACTCCTCTCTGTCCTACGTCACGAACACTGAACTTGTTTTAGCTGATGAAACTGCTGGCGCTCCTTCGCTCAATGAGAGTGCAATGGGCCCAGTCCGACAACAATCGAATTTATTGCCGTCAAATGAGTCCAATTCCATTCTGCCGTCTTGGGCAATGAAACGACTGCCATTCCATTTGCTGTTCAACGAAGAGAATGAATCGGACAAATTCCAGTCCAAACTGATTTATCACGAACTCACCATTTTCAACGTGCAGGTGAAAAGAATGGAAAATTTGTTGATGGAATAATGTTTTTTTGTTTTAGCATTGGACTTCGCTTATTGAGGAAACCTCGTCCATTCTGAAGCACAGTCGGTCTCATCTTCTGGTCGGCTCCATCACGAACCATGTGAACGAGACGGTGAAGTTCAAGCGTGAGCTGAACTCCGACGACCTTTGTCAAATCAAACAATTGGCTTTCGAGTACCCACGTCTCAGCATTCTGAAGGGGCTCGCCAGTCGATTCCAACGGCTTCCCCTGTGTACGTTTTGTCTTTTTTTGAAATTTCCATATATTTGATTTCCATCATTTAGCCCAAACGAAGGTTTCGCTGATGAAGCTTTGCTGTGAGGTCATTGAGGAGTGGCTGTGCGATTTCGAAGAGCTGAAATTGCCTCCCAAAGAGGAACGGGCCGCGTACGCGTCGTACAGCTCTGCCCTTCGCGAGTCGCTGGTCGTAATCGAAACTGAGTTTCTTCTTGCGAACAACGCAGTGCTGAACACGGACACTGTTTCACTTACGCAAAAGTCGGAAGAACTCGTCAATTATCTTTTGTGCCGAAATGAAATTGACTGGGCGGAAAGTGAATCAATTTGTAAGTTTTATCTTTAATTACGCTTCATTCGACACCAGCCTTTGTTTATACGAACATTTCACCTTTTTAGCTCGATGTTTCGATATCGTCGACTCAATTTCAAAAATACATTCTGTAGATGTTGAGAGGGTGTTTTTGGCGCTGATCGATCGTTGGGTCATCGAAGGCCAAGAACAGTCGGACCAAGCCGTTTCACAGATCACTTCCGACCCCGACTCCACCATCGACTTTACTGGCCCTTCGGTTCTGTCCAACTCAGTCAACACCGATGATTCCGACTTTTTCGTTCCTGTCCTTTACGACGCCATTCAAAGTCCCATAGAATTAATTGAATTCTTATCTTTTGAGCAATTTCATTTCAGCAACTCGGATCATTGTCCTTTTGCGACGGATTAGGGAACCGACGAAGAAAATCTTGGAATTTTCACACAAGTCTGAAATTGTGAGTTGGCTGTTTTCTTTGCTAATTGTTCATTATTTGTTGGATTAGGATGTGTCGGTGCTCCCCGGCGGTTATTTAACCAAAGTTCGCATTGCCTGCTGCATTTTGCGCTTTCTGACCGATGAACAGATGAGGACAATGTTCAACATTAGCATAGACCAATTTTAGTAAGTCATCATCGGCACTGAATTCCATTATAATTTACGTAACTCTTTTAGCGGAAATTTCGTCACTATGCTCAACCAGCGGCTTTACTCATTGTGCCGCATCGATTCGTCGCCGAAGGATCTGAAGGAGGCCGAAAGGGTGGACTTTGTGCGAACCATTCTCTCGCCCCAATCAATTTTCCGCCAAACTCCTGAAGTCTCTCCCCTCATTTTGTTTTTAATTTTTGCTTTTATTTCATCTTTTAAAGATCGCCCGTCTTTTGGTTTGTCTGATCGTCGACAATGACATTGATGACCTGACAACACTTGGCAAAGCTGCCCAACGTCTCGTCCAACTTCGTCTGTCCGTCCCTCTCTTGGAATTGCTGAAATATTTGCGCAACATCAAGGGAAAGGACATCAGAACCATCCCAAACATTTCGGCATTTTTTGCTAAGACCTTTGAGGCACTCTTTGACAAGATCGGTCCGCTTTATTCGCTTGTCTAATTATGACAATTAATTAATAATTAGTCCTCAATTTTTATCAGATGCACCAGCAACTGATCGGAAGGAACTTGCTTCGCTCGTTTTCTTCTTGATCAGGTAGGTACTCGTTGAAAAGGCTGTTTAAAAGGAATCTTAAAATTATTTTAACTTCATTTAATCGCAATTTTTTCTTTTTGCGTATTTTCAGCTGCCCCGTTGAGGGCGATGGTCATTTCGCTCGCTCCGTTTCTCTGCTGGCGTCGAGTGGTGCCAACTTCGCCTCTTCGTTGGTGGCCATTTCCGATAATTCAACGGCGGTACGTTTCGTAATTTAATTTTTCTCGTATTAGTTAATTACTTTTTTCACAGGAAGTAAATTTGGCCAATGAAAGTGGAAAGATGGCTGATTTGTGTGGTGGAAATTGAAAAGATAATGAAAGAGGACAACTATTGATGTACACATTTATTGAAATGCGGGTGTGTTGGCGAATTGATATTTTAGTGCAATATTTATTTAATAATATTTTTTGGTATTTTAATCATGTATTTTTGACTCTCAATAAAATAATTAATATATAAGCAAATGCAATGTGTTCATTAGACTAAGGGTTTTAGTGCAGAATACGCGTCCCATGAATTTCATCAATAGCAAAATTTTTAGACCGGAATTTTGAAATGACCGGGCCGGGAGTTGGAAAATAGAACGGGATCCCGGGTCCGGAACTCCAGGTTTTTCGAGACTCCCGTTCCCAATTTTTGGGCCGGGGCCCCGCCGTGACTGGGATTTTTTCAAAATTTTTGGAATTTTATTAAAAATTCGAAAAAAATTTTATAATCTTTCTTTTAGCTTAGAATTATATCAAGCCTGCAAATCGACTTTTTTTGCTTTTCAAAACCCTTTTTTACTGCACATTGTCTTTTTACCAGTTGAAATTGCTCCAAATTTTCAAAAAATCCAAAGTTCTATCTTGAAAATTTGAATTAAAGTTTTGAGGTTAAATCATTGGTAAAAATCCAACTCGTACTTTTTCAAAACTCGTATATACTGTGAAAACAGAAATTTGTCTCAAATCGAAGTCGAGTCGGGTTTCTGCTTTTAATTTGTAATTTCCCAAAATTTAGCTCCCCATTTTTGTTTGGCTCTAATGCAGTTTACGCGTCCAATCAATGACTATGTATCCTAGGTTTCTTAAGTCATAACTTTTTTCTTTCTTGCACAAAACTCACATTCTTGGTATCAATCGGGGGCTTAAAGTCCACAGTTGTTTTTGTATAAAAAAAAGCCGAGGGGATGGCCGAGTGCCGAACGGTAGAAGGGAAATTAGCAATAATCAATAATATGGTAGACTAAATTGCAACAATACGGTAAGATAATTAACATTAATAAACAATTTGTGTATTTATAAATTCCCGGGACTTTAAGCTTTAAATTGATACGAAGGATGTATGGATTTGTCAAGTAAGAAAAAAGTTATCAAATGAAACATGAATCAAAATCTTTAAAAAACTAACATTTTTTGTTCATAATCAGTAGGTGGGCGGCACCCACCAAAATTTTACAATAATTCCATCAATGAGAAGGGAAATAAATGAAAAAGTATTGTGGAATACAGTATTTAAATCACGGTAGCCAGATTAAAATTTTCAAAAGCCTCATTTGGCAGTGGAATTTCTGTGCCGCGGGTCGCTTATTCAAAACACGTTTAAAATGCTCAAATGTTATATTTTTATTTTTTCCATGATCAATCAATTTGAGCAATTTTTTGTTAGAAATAAGCATTTGGGAAATTCTGAGCACGAAAAATCGAAGATTTTTTTGCGGCACTTTTCAAAAACTTTCGGGGAATAAGGGGCCGGCGGTGCCGATAGGCGCCGCCGGGAAAATTTTTGTAATTTTTAATGCGATTTGTTAACAGATTTGTCCACAAAAATGGCCAAATTTGTGATTTTTGCAAATTTTTTCGAAATTGCATTTTGTGGCAAATTTTGTGCTCTTTCTGTCCGTCATATTCGTCTTATACGAAAAATTTTATCCAACCCCTAAGCAAAAAAAAAAAATTCTGAGGGGAATTCGAAGTATCTCATGGCCCCCAAATGCGACCCTGAAGGAGTGATCTGATTACTAGGGCTGGGAATTTAAGTCAAATGACTTTTTTTGCTGACTCGAAGATTTTTATGATTCTTTGGTTTAATTTTTTACCTTTTTGGATAAAATTTGTCATTTTACATCCCTAAATTTGAAAGTTTTTAGCAACTATTTACCGATTTTTAGCGGGTCGGGGTCACTTTGGCGCGGCCATTTTGGCGCGGCCACTTTGGCGCGGGTATTTTGGCGCGAGTTTTTTTGGCGCGGGCCATTTTGGCGCGGCCACTTTGGCGCGGCCGTTTTGGCGCCCTATATAAAATGGCTTTTTTGGCGCCGTAAAAGAATTTTTAAAAAATTTTCAAAATTTAGAACTAACCCTGTCAAAATCAATTTTTTCCTGCTGTGCGCTACATTATGATGTAATTTTGCTTAAAAAATAAAATTTTTATTTGAAGTGTTGTGTACCATCGAATATTGGGTTGTGTTACGAATTTTCGAGTCCAAATCCAGTATACATATTCTAATTTGAGTCCGGGGTTCGTAATTAGTCAAATCTATGGTCAGATTATGATCAACACCCTCGAAAACCCACCGAATAGTAATTTTGGACCAATATATAAAAGTTAAATTAGGCACCACAATTTTGCACCATTGCTAGCAATTGTCTTAACATGGTTCTTTTAAAGAAAATGGCTTATAATTATCCATAAAGAAAGACAAACTAAAAATTTTCTGAAAATTTTTGGAGATTTTTCAACTCTGGCGCCAAAAAGCCATTTTATATAGGGCGCCAAAATGGCCGCGCAAAAATGGCCCGCGCCAAAAAAGCTCGCGCCAAAAAAACCTCGCGCCAAAATACCCGCGCCAAAGTGGCTGCGCCAAAATGGCCGCGCCAAAGTGGGCGGTTCCCATTTTTAGCAACTATTTTGGGGGTTTTTAGAAACTAAAACTAACTATTTTGGCACTTTTTAGTAACTATAAATCGTATCCCTAATTATGACGCGGAGGGATTTTGACGGGCAGCGGCCTATTTTAGGTCCCTATTTATACGGGCCAGGACGTTTTCGCGTGGCCGTTTTCGCGTGAGGGCCGTTTTCGCGTGGTCTCTACCGGATGATGCCGCGGTAATCGATGAAAAACTCAGTAGGGCCGTTTTCGCGTGGCCGTTTTCGCGTGAATACCGTTTTCGCGTGGGGTACGTTTTCGCGTGGCCGTTTTCGCGTGGCCGTTTTCGCGTGAAGATGAACTGCGATTGAAATTTAATCGCGTAGTTGCATATAAATGAGAATTCATAACTCACATTATATTTTACCAAAATTTGTTTCACTCTTTTTTCTAACGAATTTTTATTTTATAATTTAATGAGTTTATAAACTAAATTAAGGCTATTTAAATTATATAATATGGACCAGCAGAAAAAATTAAAACAAAACGAAACAAAGTTAAGTTAGAACATGACGGCGCACTCTATAACGACATCAATAACATTCACCTCCCCCAAAATGATCACAATTATGCCAATGCCAATGTGAATCCCGAAAACATTATCAATTTTCTCTCTGGTGTTTCCGAAACTATGAAATGCGACCTTAGTTTGTTCTGAAATTTGTTATTTTTTGTTATATTTTTATAAAATTTTAATATTTTTTCCGTTTGACGCACATCCGACCAAACTGACAAATTATTGTAGAAGATATGTATTAGCCGCAAGAAATAAAAATATTAAAAAGTTAAGAACGAACTGTACACCACTTTTGATGCAATTGTTGATGAGCACGATGTGTAAATCCGACCAATTTCAGTCCTAAACAGCTACTCACGCGAAAACGTACCCCACGCGAAAACGGCCACGCGAAAACGGCCACGCGAAAATGGCCACGCGAAAACGGCCACGCGAAAACGACCACGCGAAAATGGCCACGCGAAAATGGCCACGCGAAAACGACCCCGACCGCTATTTATAAAGTTAAGTGCCTAAAAATACGACCAAAATGTTATTCTATAAATTGTTTAAAAAATGTGAAATTAAAAATTTGAATTTTCGACTTTTTGTTCGAGGTCGGGTCCGGGATTCGGAATTGGTCGAAATGGATGTCGGATTCGTGATCACTGATCAGCGACCCCGAAAAAATCACAAAATATTCAAAAAAAAATCAGCTCGATCATAATTCATTTACAATTTATCATACAAAAGAATATTATGTGATATGTACACTCAGAGCAGACAAGTGAGTTCAAATATGAACAAATACATAGCGTACATAAATGATTGGAATATCTTCCGAATAATTCGGCACTTCCGTCCAATTCTTTTGAGCCGCCATTCCCTCTCATCCGATCACATCCGCTGCTGTTGGTGCTCGTTCTGTTGCCTGAATTTTTGATGTTTTTTAAATCAAAAAACACCATTTTTTACCCATCGACGTTCTCCCGCTGCTCAGCCGCGGGACGAAAAATGTCAATCATTTCGGCAATTTCGCCTTCTTCCGCCAAATCGCGCGCCCTTTTGCCTTAAATGGGAGAAAATTTGTTACATAAAAGTGGGGCAACTTTTAGCATTTTCGCTCACCATCAGTGCCAATTTGGTCAGTTCTCGCGCCGATGGCCACCAAATGCCGTGCCATTTCAGTCTTTCCGTTTCTCACTGCGCACATCAACGAGTTGTATCCGTCCATGTCGGTGTGGTGAAGGTTGGCGCCACGTTCGATGAGAAAATTCACTGGAAAATGAGGAAAAATTCTGAAATTTTGCACAAAAATTTTTTTCTCACCAACGTCCACGTGTCCCTCATCGCTCGCGCGTATCAGAGCTGTGGTGCCATCGATTGCTTCTTGGTTGACATCCGCTGCCCATTCGTCCACCAGCAAACGACACACTTCCAAACGGGCTTCAATGGCGGCTCCCATAAGCGCAAATCTCGTTCCTAAAAGTCGAAAAAAGGAATATTAATCCACTAATTTGGGGCAATTAGAGACAAAATGCACCCGAGAAATCAGTCTGTTCAACGATTGCACCGTGTGAAAGGAGCAAGCGCGCAATGTCGACCTAAGAAAACGCGACAACACCACTTATACAAATCATTCAACTCTTCCACCTGTCCCGAAAAGGAAGCGGCGATTAATGGCGTAATTCCGTCGGTGTCCGCGAGATTGACGTCGGCGCCATGCTGGACGAGAAGAGTGGCTGAAAATGGGAAAAACATTGGCAGTTACAGCGGCATCCATGGATTTGCCTCACCAATGTCCGAATTGCCATTGAAACATGCGCACAGCAGCGCCGATTCGCCAGAGTCCGTTCCCGATTCGACGTTGGCACCATGGACGATCAGCGCACGGCATAGCTCCAAATCGGCAAAAACGACAGCGGCCCAAAGCGGCGTCACATCTGTAAATTTGGGGACAACATTCAAATGAGGCGGAATTCTGCTGCTGCTCACTCATGTCCAAGCCGTTCAATTGGCCAAGCATAGCCTGCTGCGGATCTGCGCCCTTCTCCAACTGAATTAAAATGGGGGAAATCAATCGCTGCCGATTACCGTCAAACAAAAACCCCTCTTTTACCAAGAAAACTGCCGTTTCTGTGTGCTTGTGTAGCATTGCGTTGATGAGAGCGGGTCGAGGATTTTGGACATCCGGTTGGTTCATCCGCTGCAAAATGCTCAACTCATCCGCGTCCAGCGAGTCGACCAGCGCACGCAATTGTCCGATGTTTCCCTCGTTGACGAAGGCGAAGAATTGGCGAGTGCGTTGCTCAAAATTGTCTTCATCAGCAGCGACAGAGCCAAAAATGTTTCCCTTAAATTTGTAAAAATAAAAATAAATAAGATTCAAAAAAAATTTTAAAAATTCAGTACCATTGTCGAAAATGGGGAGAGACAATGACGGAGAACGGAGTGGAGAATGAATGGTTGGGAAAGGAAAAATGCAACGCTTTTATACTCCATCGAATCCCACTCAAAAGGCACAAAAATTTGCACATCCTTTTTTTGTGGGTTCACAGACAAAGGTATAAAAGGAAGGAACATTTGGCAGTTTTAAAACACTTTCACTATTATTGGTTTTTGCATTTTCAGCGTACAATTCGTTGACACTTTGTCCCCATTTTTCGACAATGCCAATTTCAGCAGATTAAGTACATTTTTACAATCTTTAAATAAGATTTTGCTAAATCTTCTAATTTTTTTAATCAAAAATCTTTTAATGTTGATGTTTTTTGCTCCTTCCCTATAGAAGGAGCAGTCCAAAAATTTGTAATGCTATTTGTCCTTTGAAAGAAAATACAAGCAGCCGAAATGGGCAATTCAAATTTTTTGCGCCTCCCCTAGAGAAGGCGCAGTTCCAAAAATTAGTCCACACATTGTTGTTCCAACTAGGGAACGCTCAATCCGCCGAAATTGGCAAATAATTGTGAATTTAAAAACGATTTTATGATGGGATTAAAACAGAGGAAGGGCAGAGAGAAATTTTTCTTTATATTCCTCTTTTATTTCATCTTTTGTATGCTTTCTTTTCCTTCCCCAGCCGTCGCTTGTGCTTAGTTCACTTCACTTTTTTCTCTCTCTTATTCAAAATGGAAAAAGAGTCAGGCGCAAGGGAAGAGAAAGGGAAAGAAAATAGACGAGTGAGAATTAGCACAGAGAAAGACAGGGCAGAGGGAAAGAGAGAGTGTGTGTGTTTCCCTGCCGTTCTCTCTCCTTTTCCAACCCATCAAAAATGTCCTCTTCCATTTGCCTGTTCTTTCTGCCTTTTCCACTTTCCCTGCTCCGTGCAGGGGGCGTACGATTTTTGTACGCCTTTCGCGTACAATTTTTGGACGCCCTCCGGGGTTTGAATGCTTTTCGTTATTTTTTTTTAAAGTAGTAACTAGGGTTTGAGTTCCGTGGGCGGGGTGACTTTTTGCGGGGGCGGGGGTTAGCGGGGAACAGAGTCACGGGTTTGGGTGTGAGGAAATGACTCGATCATTACCCCAAATCAGAACATTTCTTAGAAATAAGAACAAATAGAAATTTTTGACATTCTTCGACCACTCCTCCGCGTCCTGGGGGCACGGCACGCGTTCGATCACTCCGTCCGCGTAGCTGAATTGGCACGGGGTCAGCAGCTGCTGCTTTGTCTGCTCCGCAATGTTCGTCTGCTTTACATTTTTAATTATCTAAGTCATGCCATTGTTGCGTGTTCACCTCATCAAATGCTTCCATTGGCTGCACTTCTTGAGGCTGCGACATTTTGCCGTTCTGTTGGCCCACCCGGCACTGCTCCAGTCGCAGCTGTGCATGCCGTTCGGATGCGAAGTGAATGTTGGCCAAGCATTGGATGCGCGTCACCGCCTTTTGCTGCGGGTTGGCCGCGCTTTGTTCCGCCGATTGGAGACCGGAGGCAATTTGGGCGTTGTAGATGAAGCTGTACTCAGTGTCCTTCTGCTGGAACGGCTCCAGCAGCCCGGCGGCGCTTTTGTCGCCCGACTTTGGGCCAAACCGTGCCGTACCAATGTTGGCATTCGTTGACGACCGAAAGCCGTCAAAAAACATCCAGTTGGAATGGCGTATTGGGTCGAAATCAGGGTGGAGAGCGCACAGAAAAATCCGCGGATCGCGCAAAAGAATCCGCGGTCGCACAGCGCGCATTCAATTTGCCGCGGCCGCGGATCGTGCAAAAAAACATCCCGCGGTCGCGCTCCACCCCTGGTCGAAATCAGAACATTCCGCGAAATTGCTATTTTTAAGAAATCAAAGGATTTTTAAGACACGGCGATGCCGATATAAATCGCCTGTAAGATTTTTAAAATTGGCACATATTTTATCCAAAAAATGACCTTGTTTTACGTTAAATTTTAAAATTTATTGATAAAACACATACAGGGTTGTTGCGAATCGGAAAATAAAATACGAAAACGGAATGCCCTAAAAAACGAAAACACGAAATGCAAAATTTTTTGCTAAAAATTCTAAAAATTTTTTGAATTATTCTCAAAATTAGATCAAAAAAATTTTCAGAAGTTATTTTATCATCTATTTTTTAATAAATTTACAAAATTTTCTTGTCGTATTATTACCAATTTTTTATATATGAGGACCGGCGGCGCCTAGGAAAAAGGAAATCTTCAAATCATTTTTATGGCTTTTTTGGTGAAATTTTTATGGGGATTTTGGCTCCGGCAGTGTCGAAAGATCGCTTCGGGAAATTATGAATACTTTTTACATTTCAACCATTTTGCACCTAAAATATTCTTTTTTATTTTTTTTTTTTGGTTTTTGGCTATCTTTTAAAAAAGAAAGAGGTATTTATTTTTTATTAATTGGAAAGGCAAAGTTTTAATAGGAAAAGTGAGAAATATTAAACATAATTATTCATTTATTAATTTTAATTTTTGCGAAAGGAAAAAAAGTCGACGATTATAAAAGAGGAAAATTCACAAAATGAAAATTCATTTTAAATATTAATAATCAGGGCTTCCATTTTTATGTAAATATATATTTTTTTACTTGCTTCTCCATGCTCTAAATAGTGGGAAAAACACTTTCTTTTTTGTGTTTGCGAACAAAAGTTGGGACTTTTATTTACATATTTTGGGATTTTTCTACATATTACATTTGTACATATTTTTATACATATTTTGGACTTTTTCGCATTTTTTCGTACATATTTTGCATTTTTTGAGAATTTTTAAGGAATTTTTTATTAAATGCCCCCAAAAATATCCAAAATTTCGCAATTTTTTCAAAAATTTTGAGAATTTATAGAATTTTTTGTGAAAATGTGCTCCAAAAAAAATATTTTTTTTTTTTTGAATGGGATATCAAAAATTAATTTTTTAAATACTAAAAGATGATTCTAAGTCTATTTAGGTCATTTTTATGACAATTCGTGCCTATTTCACCCTTTAGAAAGAATTTTTTCCCAAAAAATCACCATTTAAAAAAATTTTATTTACATATTTTAGTACATATTTCTGGATTTTTATACATATTTCATACATATTTTAGCATTTTTTATACATATTTTATTTACATATTTCGCAATTTTTCTTACATAAAAATGGAAGCCCTGTTAATAATAATTAAATTATTTTCAAAATGCGATTTTTTTCATTGCCTTTTTGGCCTTCGGATGAATATTTTGATTAAGAACTTTTGCAAAAGCACAAATAATTTTGGGATTTATAATTTCTAAAAGTTTATGAAACTTTGAAGGCAATTTAGTGAACACTTAGGGCTTTAAATGATATCAAGGATTAATAATTTGGTTAATTTTGAGCGAAATTTTGAATAAATTTTGTCAAAATAGTGATTCATTTGTCAGCACCCATCTAATGAGAATGTATTCAGTTTATTATTGAGGGAAAGGCGAAAGAAATGTGAGGTTATTTGGTTGTTCAGTGAAGGCGATTGGTTCTCCACTGATCACTGATTGGCTTTCAGTTGCGCTGTCTTTCTCCTCCTCTCCTTACTCTGATCAGATGATCATCCGATCGGGCTTTCCCGGCCCCTCCGTTCTGCTGCTGATCACTTTGCCACCGGCCTCAACCTGTTGCTGCGGTTGATTGGCGCCGGTGGTCCGATGGCGAAGGTTTTTGGCTGTGCCAAAAAAGTTTCGAATTGATCCGCTTTGGCTGCTGATCAATTGTCTCAGTTTGGAGCTTTTGCGGCGTTTCTCACCAAGCATTTCTGAATTTTCATCTTTTGGCTTTTTTTCCCTATTCCCCCCCCCCTAATTTTGGCTTTTCCCCCTATTCTCCCCCACCTTTCACTGCTCTTGTGCAGGTTGCCCTGAGCATCGCTTTCCGCCACATTTCCTCTGGCGTTTCGTTCACTTCTGGCTTTCCGTCCACCAACCGTCGGCCACTGCCCGTGTAGCTCAGTTTTTTCTGCTGCGTCGGCTCAAAAACCTTCGGCGGTGGCGCGTGGGGCTGCGCTTGGCCGTCCACCGCTGCTAACGACGAGGCCGGCACAAGCAATTCGCACAAATCGCGACGGCCCGCGAAAAACTCCGCGGGTCCGTCCATGCCGGCGTTGTTCATCATGCCAATCATTTTTGTTTATTTTTGCTTCCTCTTTTTTGATGACCACCGCGATGAATGAGGGAAATTGATCAAGAATTGAATTTTATAGGGATCTGTTCTGTGAGAGAGGGGCAAATGATTAAATTGGCGATTGAATTCAGTGATCAAATCAAAACCAATAAAAAAACGCAGCAGAAGAATCAAAAATAGAATTTGCAGATCGATAATGAAGACGAAAGGTGAGGGTGTGGGGGTGATTAGAGATAAGATCAAAGAGGAAGAGGAGGAGGCAATTAAAAGTAATCAAATGGAGAGGAAAACAAAATACTATGGGTGATTAATTTGTTGATTAATTTTGAAAATTTAATTCTTAAAAAATGGAATTTTTGAATTGTAATTTGTTGGGGTGGTCCTTTTTTCTGATTGTTTTGCTGCGGAATAAATCAAATTTGGGGTTGAATTAAATGAAGCGAAAAGAAAAAAACGCTCAACAATTAAATAGGAACAATTAATATTTGTGCAAAAAAACATGCATTTGGGGAACAGAAAAAGGGACATTTTGTCAAATTGGACGACCCCAACAAATTCTCCCTCTCAGCCCAAAAACACCATTAGTAAAATTAACCATCATCAGCAGCAGCAAATGAAGTGCGCTCAGGGCTGATCAATTTGCTCTGCTGATCAACCGCCATTATCTGTGCTGATCATTTATAAGGGACGTCTCGCCCCACTACTTGGGCCGTCTTCGCATGCTCCCTTTTGCAAAAACGCAAAAAGTGGTTGATGATGCGGTGGTGGTGATGAACTCTGTGCAAGTTGAGCGAACAGTTGCGAGGGTGGTGCTGCAGCAGCAGCAGCAGCAGCGGCAGTGGTGGGAGGGCGAGGCGGTGATGACGACACAATTCCTTCCGTCCCCCGTCCTCCGCCGTTGCGTAAGGGCGTGCCCACCGCCGAAGTTTTGGAAATTGAAAATTTAAAAATGACTAAACATATTAATGTAATAATGATGGTGATGATCAACTGGGTAATTGGTGCAGCTGCACAGAGAAGCAATGGTGTTAAACAAAAAAAAAAGAAGGAAACCGCGGCACAAAATTCCATTCTTTTCGTGAAACCAAAAGAAATTGAGAGTAAAGAAAAACGAAGGATTTAGTTAGGGATGATCCGGGTCCCGGCCCTTTGCAGGCTTTCGGCCCTGTCGAGTCTGAATTTTTCATTAAAATACATTTACTTCTTGGGTTGAATGAGCATCTGATTTCTAAAAATTCAAAAAGTGTGCCCGAAAAAGTCAAGGGCAACATGAATTTGATTTTTTAAATGAAAAACTTTTGAAATTTGGTGAGGTAATGGGAGACAATTTTTGAAAATTGTGAACAAAATTCCCATTTATATAACACTCCAAAAAAATATTTATAACCAATTTTTGATGCTCAATTTTTTGCCAAATGTCCGGCAAAAGTGCTACCGCTGCTGCTGCCACTGCTGGTGGCAGCGGAGGTGCGGAAACATCACACGCAATTCGCGTGTAATTTGGACTAATTTGTCGGCCGGGTGTCGTTCCGATGATTTATTTGTCAAATTTCACAAATGCGCGCGATGATGACGACACAAAATAATTTCCTTCTCCACCTCCACATCATCATCATCATCATCATCAATTTTTCTGCTAATTGTCGTCGTGTCGTCGCTTTTTGTTTGGTGAATTGTGCGGACTGTTTAGCCCCCGGGGGGGGGGGACGCTGCGAGTCATCGTCGTGGCATGGCATTTTCTGCTCATGTGGTCATGGCCGTGGACATTTTTGATTATGCGGTCTCGGTCGTGGCATTTTTTGGTTGTACGGTCTTAGTCGTGGCATTAAATGCCACGGCGACGACTCGTATCGTGCTATGGATGAGTTGGGTATGGATGAGTAATGGAAAAACCAAAAAAACACTCACACTCATAAACTGACAATGGGAAGAGATGGACACAGGTGGATGAACAAAAGTGCCGAAAAGAGGAGAGTTTTTTGAAGTTTTTGCTGTGAATCATCATTAGTGCTGGAAATGATGTACCTGGACTTAAAAAAAGCTAAATATGGACTAAAAAGCTCAAAAATGGCCAAATATGTACCAAAAATTTGGTTAAATAAATTTAAAAAATATCATAAAAATTACAAAAAATAAATTTAAACCTCAAAAAATGCCAAATTTATCAAATCTAGCTACAAGAATTGCAGACCAAATACATCTCAAGATTTTTTGGTAAATCTCATTCTGTCAGCGAAAATTTTTGGAGGCAAATAAAATATTTAAAAAAATTTGCCAAATTTCGAAAAATTTCTTTTTTGTGGTTTATTTTTATAAATTTCCAGAACGTCGATCATTAGGTGTGTATTTTTCGCTTTTTTGCATTTTTCTTGATGACTACAAATAGATTCATCTAGATAATTAATATGTGATTTCGTTTTTAAATTAGTAAAATCATGAAACTCTTAGTAAAAGCATAGATTTTGGCAGTTTTTACGCAAAAAGGTCGTTTTGGCGCCGACGTTTTGGCGCCAGCCTCAGTTTTTTTATTATAACTTTTTTCTTTGTCGACTAAATCTAACGATCTTGGTATCATTCGAGAGTTCAGTTTAGTTGGGAATGAAGCGAGTTATGGCAGATCAAAATAAAAAATACAAAAAAGGCATTTTCCAGTGTAAATTCAAAAATTTCGACTTTTTTGCAATTCCATGTTATAAGTATAAATTTTTTGTTAATTGTCTAATCGCGAAGTAATAGCTTAGAAATAGCTTCTAAACATGTTAAGCTTTCGAAAGATACCAAGATTATTGGATTTGTTTAACGCCTAAAAAAGTTATAGTCCGAAAACTTGAGCTGGCGCCAAAACTCGGCGCCAAAACGATACGGACCCATAAAACAATCAAACAAATATGACATTCTCTTATTGTTTGATTAACCATAAGCCCGGTACAAATTTGTTTCAGAATCCGATGAAATTTGAAAGGCAATGAATGATTTGTTTAAAATTGGCATTTTGCATTCACTTTTTGTGCCATTCTCCCAATTTTTCAACGATCAATTAAAACGGGGATAAAGGAAAGGCAAGAAGAGCCGTTCGCATCGCTAGTTATTCCGCATAATGAGAGAGAGAGTACACCAAAGAGAGGTGAGCAAAGAAGACATACAAAAAGAGAATACAATGGGAACATTTCTCCTTGTCACTCCTTTTTATTAACCCATCTTAAATTCGCTTTTTATTTCCCAAATATTCTCTCATTTCACTCTTTATTTTTATCCCTGGTCCCTCTGTATTCGGACGATGAAATCTTTCGCCTTTTACTAAAGGTTTCCGTGCAGGGGGACGCTTATGGGTTAAACCCAATTTTTGGACAGCGCCTTCTCCAGGGAGGGCGCGAAAAATGGTTATGTATGGGAATTTAATTCACAAAAAATTCTTAAAAAAACGACAGATAAAAAAAAAAATTTTCTGAAATTTTTGGGACCGCAAGCAATTAAAACGGTTAATTCTAACGCAAAAAAAGATACGTTTCAGTAATTATGCCACCAGATTTTGGCTATAGTTTTTCAATCTCATCATTTCATTCCCGATGGTTTAGGAAAATTGATTTATTTCCGGGTTTTTCGAGAGAGAGAGAAAGAAGAATTAAGAGAGAGAGAGAGACAAGTGAGAGAGAGATAAAAAGGAGAAAGTGAGAGAGGGAGGCAAATCATTTGTTCAAATGCACAAGCAGAAGAAATGCAAAGGAAGAAAATAGCGTACATTTAATGGGCAGAGAAAAGGGAGAAGTGAGAGAGAAAGTGCATATTTGCTCCCTCTTTCCTTCCTCCCTTTTCAACTCATCATTAATTTCTCTCTTCCTTTTCCACTTGTTCCCAGCCAATCCCTTCCTTTCTTGAGACTGTACTTCTCAGGATCATTTCTGTAGTACGGTTTCCCGGTGGGAGTTCCACCTTGCTCGCCAAAGCACCCGCGATGACGAAACGCGGCGTCGTCCCCTGAGCGTGAAACTCGCTGGGGGCGTCGCTGGAAAGCATTTTTGGTGATCGCCCGGCGTTGAGGACCGTCGGCTGGCCCCCCCCGGGGGGGTCGGCCGCGGGGGCGACGCTCTCTGAGCGGGCTTAAATGGCGGGGAGAAACGGAGTTGCAAAGTGATTTGGCCCGTTTTACATCATTGGATAATTGAGAGAAAACGAAGCAGTGATTTGGGCAAGAAAAAAAATACCAAAACCCGTTTAAAGAGTAACGGTGATTTAGAAAATCGTAAAGGGAGTGAAACAATTAAGAGTATTATTACCCGGGTCTTAGCATTTTTAAAAAGAATTATTTATTTTTTTAAAATTAAATTTTAAGTAAAAAAGAAAAAAATATGCGTTAAAATTTAATAAAAGCGAAAGACATAAAATTGAACGAGAAATTGCCGGTGATTTGGGAATGAAACGGCATAAAATTTATAAAATGAAAAGAGAATTAGGTAAAATAAAATAAAATATTATTGCAATTTTAATAAATTATTGGCTAATAATTGCTTAAGATGGACAGAAGAAAAATTCAGACGAGCAAAGAATTGAGAAAATTGAGCAATTTCAAAAAGTGAAAGAAAAATTTGCAAAAGAATTCAATTTAAAAACGAATAAAAAAATTGAAGAGAAAATTGCGAAAAAGATTGGCCTTAGGCGGTCCACGGTTTATGCTTGGATGAAAAAATTTGGAATAATAACTAGTAAGATTTTTAATAAAAATAAAACAAAAGTTGAGCGGTACTATCAAAGTTTATTACGATAGAACAGGAAATCGACTTAAGGAACGTTACCGATACCGAGACCTGAAAACTGGCAATTACCATTTTGCTGATACCGCACAACTCTAATTTAATCTTTAATTAGTCATTCTTTTTTTCAGCTAAATTTTATTTATTCAAAATTGTTCGGCCGAACAAAAAGGAACTTAAAGTTTTTTAGCTCTTAACGTTATTTTAGAGCAATCCCCAGACACGAAGGAATAATTATGCCTCACCCCATTTTGGGGTTTTGGCTCGACTTTTCAGTGCCTAATATTTTCGCACCTACTTCCTCCCCTCTATACACACTTGGTGTGTTTTTCCGGCATTTGCTAATGCCTTTTTTACATTAGCTGCCGTGGCGGCTTTGTGGAATAATTATTCCTTCGTGTCTGGGGATTGCTCTAAAATAACGTTAAGAGCTAAAAACTTTAAGTTCCTTTTTGTTCGGTATGGGGTGTAACCCACTTGGCCAAGTGGGTTACACCCCGACCAAACAAAAATTTCTGAGCAATTTGAAATTGTCAAAAAGTTCAACAGAATGAAAAACAAAAATCCATTTCTAAGTGATAGGAAAATCATGCAAAAATTGGGAATAAAAGGTGCCAATTTGAAAAGATGGAAGAAAAGTTCGATCAAATGAACCAAAAATAGATAAGCAGAGAGCGAGAGAGTTCACTTTCTCTTTTGTCTCTCCTCTAATTGTAAGAGAGTAAGGTGCGAGAGAAGAGAATGGGTAAAGAAATATGCGTAAGAGAAATAGCACAGGGAAAGACAATGAAGAGGGAGGGAAAGAGTGTGGGGGTTTTCCCTCCCCTTCTTTCTTCTTTTTCAACCCATCATAAAAATATCATTTCATTTTCCTCTTCTTTCACTCTTTCCCCTGTTTCTTTAGCCTTGCGCTCGGGCAATACAGCGAGCAATGAGGCCTAGCCGAGCTGCTGTTATTGCTGATTGAAAACTTTTACCAATTACCCGCCTTGGCCTGCGCAAGCGGTGACATGTGCAATTTTTGGACGCCCTCCGGGGCTTAAAAAAGCGTTTCTACATATTTAGATTTTTTGGTTCAGCTTTTCATACTTAACCTCTGTTTTGCGCTTTTTTTCGAATTTATTGGATTTTTTTTAAAACTACAAAAGTTTTTAAAGAGGTACTCCCTAAAAACTGGTTTTTCAAAAAAAAAGATACCAAAAATAAATTGCATTTTTGTTCTATTTTATGCTTCTCTACGAATTTAATGTCTAGAAATGATAGACTCACCATTCAAAAGGCAATTCTGTAGAGAATTTTGTCCTCTTTCTGATAGGCCTACTCAAATTTTCCTAACCCCCTAGGAATTTTTTTCGAAAATTCCCCGATTTCAAGCCATTTTTGGCTTTTCAGATCACCATGAAGGAGTGATCTGATCAATTGGTGAAAAGACTCTTTTGATCAGTATCAAAAGTTAGCTTAGCAGGAATTTTTTCAGAATTTTCTGCCGAATTGGAATTTTTGGCGATTAACTACTATATTTTGTTCATATACTTTTGCACCGCCAAAAATTGGGTCAATTTGTTGGGCACCCGTAACTTTTTGATGGATTGACTGATCGGAATGTCTTTTGCCGTTTTTTACGAGTAATATTGGGGGTTTGTTTTGGCATAGATAAAGATTTCCATCCAATCACGCATCTCATGGAAAACCGGGTTTAAAAAAAATTTTTTTTTGTTCATATACTTTTGCACCTGACTGTATTTTATGCTTTTCTACGAATTTATGTCTAGAATAGCATAATATAAACTTATATTTGCATATTTTGTACATATTTGGGATATTTTTTATATTTCATATAAATTTGCCATTTTTATTCGTTTTTTTCCATAAAAATTATTAATTGACCATTTTTCATCAAATAATTACAAATTTTGCTCCCTTCAGTTACAACGTTTTCCTTATGTTCTCTCTGTTGGACATTAAACGGCGCCGCGATGGAAAACAGCACAATTTCGGCGCCTCCGTTCGCTATTTTCCCTCCCCCCGGGGGCTGTCAAAGGATGGGCCCCCAATTTTGGCATTTCCTTATTTGGTTTTGGTGGACGACGACGCAAATGCAAAATATTTGGAATAAACATTTTCTATCGCTTTCATTGATGATTAATTATATGTATTGATTTGTCGGATTTGCTTTTTTTGGCCAATTAATAATGTAAAAAGCCTGCAGAATAATATTTGCTCTTTTCTTGTATTTATTTATAAATTCCTGCGATCTTTAATTTGATTTTATTTTTGCTTTATCATGAAAATTATATGACATAAATTGACATGAATCCCTAATGGAAAGGCAAAATAATTTTCTTTTCCCCTACATATTTTGAGAATTCGAAATTCATTATGAAAAAGTTATTTGTTTTTTTGAAAATGCAATTTCGTTATTTTTTTTATTTTATTTTACATATATTATGTGTATATTTTGTGATTTTCTTACATATAATTCCTATCAAAAAAAATACGCTTAAAAAGATTTTTTAAATCATCCAATTAATTACCAAATTACACGTATTTAATATAAATGGAAAGGACAACAAAATAAAATTAAATGCATTTAATACAAATGGGATGGAATCATTTGCGGAAAATCACACTGAAAAGCACAGTGTCATCGCGAATCAGAAAGGCACAGAACGGACGGTCGGCGACAAAACGGTATTCTTTGCTCGAACCACAATCCGACACTTCTCCTTCTGTGACTGCCGCAGCGACGGTGCCCTCCTCATTCACCTAAATTTCGTTGTTTAAATTAGTTTTTTCTTTGAGAATTGAGCTAAAACTGGTCAAAAATGTATAATTTTTCTCTGGACCGGCTGGTGACTTTTTTTAAATTTTGCACATCGATGGTGGCAAATTTGTTTAATGATGGACAAAAAAGGATGAATAGAAACGCATCTTACAAACTTAAAATAGGCTAAAAGATACCATTATTGTATTTGGATTTTTCGTTCAAAATAAGTGCGAAAATAAATGGAATCCACAAAAATAAGGGCACTAATTGTGGGCAATCACCGTACCTCAATGACCGCCTTCTGCATCACTTCGCTGAGCAGCAACGTTTTCTTGCCGGAAATGCCCTCAAAATTGGCGTTGTCGGTGAACGCGGTGGGCATGCCCATGTTGGTCAACGGTTTGTTCAATCCGTGCGTGGCCTCCAATTTGAACTTGGGCAACACCACCTGGGAAAAGAAGGGGCTCGGCTGGGATAGGGACCAACAATTTCTCCCTTTTTCATTCTCATTCCCTGATGGAAAGGATCACAGATTAGGGCCGACTGCTGAGAGTTACAGAAAAAATATACAAAAATATAATCATGGTAAATATTCGTTGATAAATTGGCAGACGGTTTAGAGGTAAAACAAGGAATAAAATCATTTCATTTGCCACATCTAAAGAAGGCTTTCTTATTCATAATCCTTGGAAAAAAATAAATAAAGTCGCCCAGTTGACCCCCACTGTTTTCTTCCCCCTCCCGCCAAATCAACTTCCCCATATCGTTTCACGGATTAAGAAAGGTTTTTTTTAAATTTTCGTGGGTATACATGCCTAACGAACAATTGTAACACAATGTCAACTTTCGCCGTTTCAGGGTCACCGACCTAAGCCATGGCACATTGGCACTGATTGGCATTTGTTCGTTTGGCATACCCACGCTAACTCTTGAATTAGATTAAGCCATGAATAAAATTACGTCGACGTTCTGTCCTGCTCCAGGGTTTTTTACCTTCACGGTCTCTTTGTCCCGCTTTTTGATCAGTTTCATCAGCTTTTTGCCGTCCAATTGAGCCAACAATTCGGTCAGTCCAAAGCGTTCCTTGGGCAACAGCACGAACATGAACTCTTCTCCACCTTTGTATGGCATGCCGAGGAGTTTGAGCTGTACAAGCAAGCAAAAAATTGGCAAATCGATCGAAACAAAAATTCATGAAAATGTCTAAACGACCTGAGCGTTCTTGTAGTAAATGAAATAGGCCTCCAAATGCATCATTTCCAGCTAAAAATTGGTCGTTTATGGACAAAATGAAAATGAAGCTAGGATTTTAAAATGTGTTTGTCTCCGCCACCTCTTTGAAGTTTTTCGCGTCCACATGAAATTTCGCTTTTTTGGTGGATTTTGAGTCGAATTTGTCCGCCCATGTGCCTTTGAAGTAAAGCGCGTTGATCAGCACCAAACTGCAAAAAATAAATAACTATTTTCAAACTTTTACAATTTTTTTTTTTGCTATTTCCATCAAATAACATTTAAAAAAAATAAATATTCGGACTTTTGAAATTGCCGCAAAAGGCCGAAGACAGCCTAATTCAAAAACTTTATGATTTTTTTTTTACGTTTTTTTCTTTTTTTTAGTATTTTTTTGCGGAACGATGTTTTGTCCGGCGACGTTTTTGGGCCAAAAGTATGCTGCTATCCATTGAATAAGATTAGATTTGCCACAGAATTTTAGAAACAAAATTTAAAAACTTTTACCGAGTGTTCCCGTCAAAATTGTCGGGCGTGACCAAATCGCGGATTTTCTTATGAGTCGCTTCTTTCACGAACTTGTTGATTTTCTGAAGGCGAAAAATAACGTTTCCCAACTTTTAATGAAACAAAAAATTTTTGCACCAAAAGGATTCACCACTGTCCGTATGCTTTTTAAGAAAAAAAACCCCAAAATTTGACTTTTATGAAGAGTTATTATTCTAACGGAATGGAATGGCTTAAAAATGAAGCAATTTTTGACATTTTTAGCTGATATTTTCCTATTTTTGGGACTGATTTAGCATTACGCCAATAAAACATTTCCCACCTCCGCCGTCCCTTTGCCGTCCAAAAAGTCCACCGTCTCAAACTGTCCCCCGTAATTTCCCTCAATTTGCTCTTTGAACGCGTCCTTCACTTTGCTGCCTTTCCTCACGTACAATTTGTTGGCCGTCTCCAAAGTGTTGCTGCTGTTCGTTCCACTTGTGATCGATTTGAGCAAAGCGCCGAAGTATTTGTGCACCTCCGACTCGGGCGCACCTAACAAAAAAAGAGAGGGGGCAATTAGCAATAAGGGGGCAATTAGGAATAGGGAGGATTGGTGGGGGAGGGTAATTAAAAGGGGAAGGGGATGATTATTGTCCCTCATTACTTTAGGTGAGGCATTTTTCAAGGGCACTGAAAAGAAGAGAAATTGTTGTTTTCAAAAGTGGAGGATAATGTTTCTGGGGGTTTTCTAAGTTTTTGATAACGAATCTGCCATTTATTCCGGCCAAATTCGAATTCCAGACCCAAATTCGAACAAAAAACCAAAATTCTAAAACAGCAGTTTATGAAATTTCGAAACTTTCCACCATTTGCCAGCAGTTGGCCCATTTCTTCGCCGGTCTTTTCCTTGGCGCCCGCGTAAACCATGGACAAAGTGACGGCGGCAGAAAACGGCGAAACAATGCACGAACGGTCGTCCGTGGACACTTCGCGCAGCAATTTCAACGCAAAATCGGCCTGTGCCTCCAAAATGAGCGAGGCTTTTGGCGAGGGGGGAGAAGACATTAATTAATGGCGGATAATGGGGCAATTTGAAGGAGGAAATAGAAGAGACTAAAGCGAAAATGAGATAAAAGCTAAAAAAATAAAATATGCGTGACAGCCATCAATCATATATGAAGACTTGACGAAAAGATGGCTTTTTTATGATTTTTTCGTGAGTTTTTTAGGAATTCAGTAATTTCTAGAGCTCGACCTGGACCTGGATCCAGGTCCAGGCCATTTTTCGGCAACCTGGATTTTTCCTGGACCTGGATTTTTGTCCAGGAAATCCAGGTCCAGATCAATTTAGAAATCCAGGTCCAGGCATGAAAAACCTGGATTTCCTGGATAAATTTTTTAAAATCTTTTTATATGTGAAATGTATTTAAAATGTAAATTTTTTTCACCTTTTTATATGCGAAATGTATTTAAATGTGTATACACCAGGGGTGCGATCGAAAATTTTTCGAAATCAGAACATCGGGCTCAAAAAACCAGATTTTAAAGTCAAAAATCAGAACATTTTGCAAAATTGCTTCAAATCAGTTATTTTTACAATTTATTTAATCAAAAATGTATTAAAAATTAGATTTTCGTCCGATTATCATCTTTAAAAATTTTGTTGAGGAAATTAGCAAATCGTAAATTTCAGTGCACTCGGGTGAAAAATCAGATTTTTAAAAATTTTTTGCGGCGCATTTTTCCAAAAAAACTTTTGGGAAATGGGCGAGAGGAGAGAGTCCGGCGGTGCCGATAGGCGCCGCCGGGAAAATTTTCGATTTTTAAAGCGATTTGTTAACAGATTTTTGTCAAAAAATGACCAAATTTCGTGGCTGGTAATTTCGACACTATAGAGAATTTTTTAGAAAGTAATATGGAAAATTTGAAAATGTTAGTACATATTTAAGAATTTTCAAATTTAATTTTCTAATTCGTAATCTTAAAAAGCATAGGTGGTATAACTATTGGTCAAATCAATGTTAGACAAATCAAATCCAGTGTTAGACAAAATGATTCATAATGCCAAATAGCGTAATTTAGGCGCTAATTCAAAAAAAATACTGATCAGTGATCACTGCCTTTTTTGCATTGGTTGTTTTTTGCATACCGATAGAGAAAAATATAATACATTCAGTAATACAGCCATTTTTTGGCTTATACCGTATTTCCTCGATTATAAGCCCCGGGGCTTCTATTGTTCAACCCCCCTCCAAAGGGGGCTTATATTCGAGGGGGGGCTTCCAATCGAGGGGGGGCTTTTATTGTTCAACCCCTTTCCCTATATAAATTCTTAAAATTTTTTGCTTTCTGCATAATGGTACAATTTAAATCTTAATCTAAATTTTTGAATTGAAAAGATTTTTCATTTTTTGGCCCTTGGAAATTTAGGCGAATGTTTGAAAATTCATAATTCACTTCTAAATGAATCAATTAAAGTGCAAAAAAGCATTAAAAATAAAGAAAAATCTGGAGCATTTTATACTTTTTTAGAATTTTCTATCTTCAAAATGAAGAAGTTATTACATAAATTTTGGAAAAATTCGTTTTTTGAGAAAAAAAAATTAATAGCGCTGTTCTGAAAAGGTTTTTTGAAAAACACGAAATTCTTCCTCTATAAGCTTCTGTTTATTCTATATTTTTATAAGACTTTTGAAAAAAAGTACAAAAATAAACGATTTTGGAATTCGGGATCATAGATGGAAGCAAATGGTTTTTTTGGGCCATGGGTTCAGATCCACTTGCCTGTAAAAATGTTTTTTAGGGTTTTTGGGACCACTAATTAAGAACTTGGCATCCATTTTGCCCAATTCCAAAGCCTTGATCCGAACTCGAAACCCCAAAAATAATTTTTTAAAAATGTTGCAGGCATGTGGATTTGAACCCATGGCCCAAAAACCCATTTTTAACAAAACAAAAAATATATTGGTATAATATTTCTATATTTGCTTGAAAATTTTTTAGTGATTTTCATCAAAATCTTTTCCAGTGCAATTTATTAACAGAAATTTTTCTAAGCTATTGCTTCGCTATTAGACAATTTCCAAAAAAGTTATACATGAAAATTGCGAAAAGTCGAAATTTTTGAAGTTTTTTCGTAATAAAATTTTTTCGCAGGATTGAAAATCTTTAATATTAAATTGAAATATACACCATTCGATAGCCCTTTTAAAAGCTCTACAATTTCGCTCACAGTGACTGTTTTTCGCTAAAAAATAACCCCAAATGAATTAAACGCCCGCGAGACTCTTTCTAAATCTCAAATTTGGTATTTTTGGATAGAATCTGTTAACAAACTTCACTCAATAAGCTCGCCGCAAAAAAAATGAGAAGCAAAAAAGAGCGTCGATTGGGTAAAAATTGAAAATTCCGTCCAAAAATTTCTTATTTTTTAGTTTTTTCAGGGGAAAGAAAGACTTTCTTTCAGATTGCCCACGAGTTTTCCGATAAAACAAATTGTTCAATAGTTTTTGCACGTTTCTGACTTCAAAAGTTTTGAAAAAAAATTTTTTTTTGAGGGGGCATTGGCCCTTTCACTCAATCAAATAATTTGTCCAACAAATTCCACAATTCTTTCTTCTTTTTCTGTTCGCTTGCCTTCACTTACTTTTTTTTACTCAAATTTTACGATCACTTATTACGGTACATTATTTCATGAGTTATAAGGAAAACAATTTTTTGAACGCCCATATTGGTCAAGCAGTTCGGCATCAGATGCCCAGTCACCTGGAACTTCAACACCGCTTTTTTGACATTCTTCGACCACTCCTCCGCGTCCTGGGGGCACGGCACGCGTTCGATCACTCCGTCCGCGTAGCTGAATTGGCACGGGGTCAGCAGCTGCTGCTTTATCTGCTCCGCAATGTTCGTCTGCTCTACATTTTAAATTATCTAAGTCATGCCATTGTTGCGTGTTCACCTCATCAAATGCTTCCATTGGCTGCACTTCTTGAGGCTGCGACATTTTGCCGTTCTGTTGGCCCACCCGGCACTGCTCCAGTCGCAGCTGTGCATGCCGTTCGGATGCGAAGTGAATGTTGGCCAAGCATTGGATGCGCGTCACCGCCTTTTGCTGCGAGCTGGCCGCGCTTTGTTCCGCCGATTGGAGACCGGAGGCAATTTGGGCGTTGTAGATGAAGCTGTACTCAGTGTCCTTCTGCTGGAACGGCTCCAGCAGCCCGGCGGCGCTTTTGTCGCCCGACTTTGGGCCAAACCGTGCCGTGCCAATGTTGGCATTCGTTGACGACCGAAAGCCGTCAAAACACATCCAATTGGAATGGCGTATTCCGCCGGTGCAAACGCTGAGGAAGGCGGTGACCAGCACCAAAAGTGCCGCGGTGCGCATTTCGTTTCTGTTCTGTTTTGTTTTGATTGGTGTGTTTCGATCACTCACTGATCAGTCGGAATGGTCGGTTGAGGAGCTGCCTGGCGGGAATGAATGTAAGGGGAGAGTTCGAATGTGCTCTCTTCTACCTCCGTTGTGCTATAGGCCCATTTTCGGTCCGTTTTTCTCCCTGGGCGGGGTCGGACAGTCGTCGCAAGAGACTGAAATTTGGGAATGTTTTGCTGATAACAGTCAAATGAACAAAAAAGGGCTGGCCAAAATGACAGGCGATTGACCCCAAATTGACAGCAGTTGTTCCTTCTGCTGCTGCTTTGACTGACTGATTGTTTGACGGTTTTTTAATTTCCTCCCCCCCCCCCCTCAATGCATAATCGCAAGGCTATGCAGCTGAACGTGTTCAACTCGTCCCTCTGCCTATCCCGTCGAAGTGCCCCTCGGCTGTCCCCGGCGCTTCGATTGGTGTGCAACCACGTGGGTTCTTCATCAGCACTAATTAAGTCATTACAATGGATTGGTTGATGATCACCACCACCAACCCATCATCTTTCGTTCTTTGGTCGGCACAATTCACTGATTCATCGTCCGCCGGTAGGAGCCGGTATTTTCCCACCCGTTTCTGTTGACAACATCGGCGAGCCAATTGGCATCATTCCACTGACTCTTTGCCCAATCACTAAAACCAGATTAATTGGCAAATTCGAGAATAGATTAATTTTCTAAATTTTGTGGAAAATAATAATTCAAATTAATAATAATTATTTAATTTTAAATACATTTTCCATTTTTGACTATGTTTCGGCGCCAGCATGTTTTTGGCTATAACTTTTTTCTTTGTAAACCAAATCCAACATTGTTGGTGTCGTTCGAAAGCTTAATCTATTTAGAAACTTTTTCTAAGCTATTGCTTTGCGATTAGACAATTTCCAAAACAGTTATGCATGAAAATTGCGAAAAGTCGAAATTTTTGAAGTTTTTTCTTAGTAAAATTTTTACAGGCTTGAAAACTTTTCGTTTTTGATAATGCTAATAGAGCATGTTAAGAGCTTTCGACTGATACCAAGATTGTTGGATTTGGATGCCAAAGAAAAAAGCTTAAGTGGAAAAACGAGCTGGCGCCGAAACGGGAGCGCCGAAACGCGTGGGTCCCAATCAGTGATGCCGCGGGTTGAGAAAAATTTCGGGTTCGGGTTTCGGGTCGGGCACTCAAAAAATTTCGGGTTGAGAAAAACCTCGGGTTTCGGGTCTCGGGTTTCGGGTTCGGGTTGGCATCACTGGTCCCAATTAACAAATGCCTATGGCAAAATGCAGTGCCAATTTCAAAAATTGCCCCTTCCGTGCCCATTTGGTCGGCCATTATCGTGTGCATTGTCCTTTCGCTGTCACTCTGCATAATTTTACGCCATCGTTTAGTGTCAAATGCGCGGAAGTAAAATTTGACAGAATGCCAAAAACGGAGATAATTACGATAAAAAGGGCGACGAAATATGACGGAATTGGTAAAACTCTTTCTATTCCCTTATTAACAACCGACATTATTTATCATTTTATTATTTTAAACTTGGCTATTTGCTGCTGCCTCTCAATTTGTTTAAAAATAATTCAAAAAGCAATTTTATGTATTTCTGCTGTGCTTTTCTCTTTAATCTTCGGCAGCCTTTGTATTTTCTATTCACAACTCGATATTACCCAAGGCTTCCGAACATTTTTTTTAGTGATTTTTTTGTGTCGAGTTGGCGGGGGGGGGGCCGTGCTTATAATTGGCATTAAAATGGACGGACCGACAAAGGCAAAAGGCGCCTTTGCAATCAACATAATTTAAGAACATTTGATCACATTTACCAAAATTTCGAGTGTTTAAATAAATCAAAAATTCGCATTTATTTGTTTTTTTGTAAATCTGATATGATATCCGTGATCAGAAGGGTGTTATGAAAGTAAGCCAAATCCGGGGCAGAAGCCGAGCGGAGAACATCTTAGACGCAACCAAATATGAGTTGATTTAGTCAAAAATTTAGCAAATTTTGCACTTTTCGTCAATCGGTCAACCACGGATCAGAAGCACCGAAAAACCCTCGGGTTGTTGATTTTTTGTGGAGTTCAGATTCTACAGTACGTGTATTACCGAAGGCTTGAAGTCTAAAAATTTAATTAATGTACCTAACTAAAAAAATTTCTGGGCTAATGAATTAGTGATTGGGCAAAGAGTCAGTGGAATGATGCCAATGAAATAAAAAGCAGAAGGGAATAAAATAAATATGGTGATGTACAAATCATTTTTATACATACAAATGTCAATAATTGGCTATTTTTGGTACATGGGGTACCCGCCCCCTTTTGAATAAAAATTTCAAACATTTCTTTTCATTTGCAATTTTGAAAAGTTTTAAAAAATTTTTTATTTTTTTTAAATCAAAATCTTAATTGTTTACGGATCAATCGGTCGGCCCCTAGAGAAGGCGCAGTTCCAAAAATTAGTACACAGTGTTCCAACTAGGGAACGCTCAATCCGCCGAAATTGGCAAATAATTGTGAATTTAAAAACGATTTTATGATGGGATTAAAACTGAGGAAGGGCAGAGAGAAATTTTTCTTTATATTCCTCTTTTATTTCATCTTTTGTATGCTTTCTTTTCCCCCAGCCGTCGCTTGTGCTTAGTTTACTTAACTTTTTTTCTCTCGTATTCAAAATGGAAAAAGAGTCAGGCGCAAGGGAAGAGAAAGGGACAGAAAATAGACGAGTGAGAATTAGCACAGAGAAAGACAGGGCAGAGGGAAGGAGAGAGTGTGTGTGTTTCCCTGCCGTTCTCTCTCCTTTTCCAACCCATCAAAAATATCCTCTTCCATTTGCCTGTTCTTTCTGCCTTTTCCATTTCCCGTGCTCCGTGCAGGGGGCGTACGATTTTTGTACGCCTTTCGCATACAATTTTTGGACGCCCTCCTGGTTTGAATGCTTTTCGTTATTTTTTTTTCAAAGTAATAACTAGGGTTCGAGCTCCGTGGGCGGGGGTGACTTGTTGCGGGGTGGGGTTAGCGGGGAACAGAGTCACGGGTTCGGGTGTGAGGAAATGACTCGCCCCCGGGGACGGGGCGGGGGTTTGCTTTGAATTAGCAGCAAAAAAACCCACAAAAAATTAATTTTTATGAATGGTGTGTTTGGGCTCCACATTCCTTTATAATATATCGCCTCAATCTAATTCATTTTTGCATTAAAAATAACCAAATTTAAGGGTTTTTGGCTTATTTAAAAAAAAAAATAGGGTTTTTGGGGGACGGCGGTGCCTATAGGCGCCGCCGGTGGAAAATTTTAAGAATATTTGCTAGAAATTAGCCAAATTTTTTACAAATTTCCATATTTTAGATGAAAATAAATCATTACCCCAAATCAGAACATTTCTTAGAAATAAGAACATATAGAAACCCTGTTTTAATCAGAAAAAAATAAGCCGATAGGCGCCGCCGGAGGAAAATTTTGAATTTTGTTAAAAAAATGGCCAACTGATTTGTCAAAAAAGTCGGTCGATTGTTTCGGTTTTTAATTATTTCGGTCGAACGGATTTGGTTAAAAAACCGAAAAAAAAAAAAGTCAAAAAAAAAGTCACAAAAAAATGCATGTTAGAAGCTTCAAACAAAGTGTAGAACACTTTTGAAGTCATTTTAAGGTCATTTAGAGTCAGCTCGGTTAAAAACCGAAACCGAAAATCGAAAAATACCGAAAAAACCCGAAAAAAACCGACCCGATCTCTAGTAAGAACATAAATTTAATAAAAATGGTATATTCAAAAATGGAAAATGTATTTAAAATTAAATAATTATTATTAATTTGGATTATTATTTTCCACAATGAATCAACATTGACATTACTTTCTGTCGTGAGTTCTATTCACGTTGACGTTTTCTTTTTTAATTTTAAAATTCGCCTGGCGCTGCCTATCGGCATCGCAGGGCCCAAAAATTCGTAAATCTTATTAAAAAAATTCTCTAAAAATTGCAAAAACTTATCATTTTTTGGACAAAATCTATTAACAGATCCATCAGTTTTCAAAAAATTTTCCCGGCGGCGCCTATCGGCACCGCCGTCCCCCCAAAACCCTATTTTTTTTTAAAAATTAGCCAAAAACCCTTAAATTTGGTTATTTTTAATGCAAAAATGAATTAGATTGAGGCGATATATTATAAAGGAATGTGGAGCCCAAACACACCATTCATAAAAATTAATTTTTTGTGGGTTTTTTTTGCTGCTAATTCAAAGCAAACCCCCGCCCCGTCCCCGGGGGCGAGTCATTTCCTCACACCCGAACCCGTGACTCTGTTCCACGCTAACCCCACCCCGCAAAAAGTCACCCCCGCCCACGGAGCTCGAACCCTAGTTATTACTTTGAAAAAAAATAACGAAAAGCATTCAAACCAGGAGGGCGTCCAAAAATTGTATGCGAAAGGCGTACAAAAATCGTACGCCCCTGCACGGAGCACGGGAAATGGAAAAGGCAGAAAGAACAGGCAAATGGAAGAGGATATTTTTGATGGGTTGGAAAAGGAGAGAGAACGGCAGGGAAACACACACACTCTCTCCTTCCCTCTGCCCTGTCTTTCTCTGTGCTAATTCTCACTCGTCTATTTTCTGTCCCTTTCTCTTCCCTTGCGCCTGACTCTTTTTCCATTTTGAATACGAGAGAAAAAAAGTTAAGTGAACTAAGCACAAGCGACGGCTGGGGGAAAAGAAAGCATACAAAAGATGAAATAAAAGAGGAATATAAAGAAAAATTTCTCTCTGCCCTTCCTCAGTTTTAATCCCATCATAAAATCGTTTTTAAATTCACAATTATTTGCCAATTTCGGCGGATTGAGCGTTCCCTAGTTGGAACACTGTGTACTAATTTTTGGAACTGCGCCTTCTCTAGGGGAGGCGCAAAAAATATGAACATTTAAAAAATTTTTGATTTAAAAAAAATAAAAAATTTTTTAAAACTTTTCAAAATTGCAAATGAAAAGAAATGTTTGAAATTTTTATTCAAAAGGGGGCGGGTACCCCATGTACCAAAAATAGCAATTATTGACATTTGTATGTATAAAAATGATTTGTACATCAACATATTTATTTTATTCCCTTCTGCTTTTTATTTCTTCCCACCAAAATACCAAAATCTGTGGTACTGTTTCATTTCATTAGCCCAGAATTTTTTTAGTTAGGTACATTAATTAAATTTTTAGACTTCAAGCCTTCGGTAATACACGTACTGGAGAATCTGAACTCCACAAAAAATCAACAACCCGAGGGTTTTTCGGTGCTTCTGATCCGTGGTTGACCGATTGACGAAAAGTGCAAAATTTGCTAAATTTTTGACTAAATCAACTCATATTTGGTTGCGTCTAAGATAGTTAAAAATTTAACAAATTTTGCACTTTTCGTCGATCGACATAACACCCTTCTGATCACGGATATCATATCAGATTTACAAAAAAACAACTTATTTTTAGAGATTTTGATTGTAAACACTCGAAATTTTGGTAAATGTGATCAAATGTTCTTAAATTATGTTGATTGCAAAACCTACAAGAAGCACAAATTGTTCTTGTCCACTGACGGATTGTCAGAACCCCAAATCCCCCCCCCCGCCAACTCGACACAAAAAAATCACTAAAAAAAATGTTCGGAAGCCTTGGGTAATATCGAGTTGTGAATAGAAAATACAAAGGCTGCCGAAGATTAAAGAGAAAAGCACAGCAGAAATACATAAAATTGCTTTTTGAATTATTTTTAAATTCATATTCATCAAATCTCTCCTAGTTTTGTCTTTAAAATAATAAAATGATAAATAATGTCGGTTGTTAATTAAGGGAATAGAAAGAGTTTTACCAATTCCGTCATATTTCGTCGCCCTTTTTATCGTAATTATCTCCGTTTTTGGCATTCTGTCAAATTTTACTTCCGCGCATTTGACACTAAACGATGGCGTAAAATTATGCAGAGTGACAGCGAAAGGACAATGCACACGATAATGGCCGACCAAATGGGCACGGAAGGGGCAATTTTTGAAATTGGCACTGCATTTTGCCATAGGCATTTGTTAATTACCCAATTACAATTGGAAAAACCACGGTCAACCGGTCGCTGCATACAACGAATAGTCCCTGCATTGTGCCCTGAGGGAATACTTAGCAAAAATTATTTAAATGAGTCGTAATTGAAAAAAAAATCATAGAAGAATGAGGGATACGGTAGAGAGTCAAGTTTTTGCGAATCGTAAGTGTCTATTCTCGAATTTAGGACACTGAGTACAGCTTCATCTACAACGCCCAAATTGCCTCCGGTCTCCAATCGGCGGAACAAAGCGCGGCCAGCTCGCAGCAAAAGGCGGTGACGCGCATCCAATGCTTGGCCAACATTCACTTCGCATCCGAACGGCATGCACAGCTGCGACTGGAGCAGTGCCGGGTGGGCCAACAGAACGGCAAAATGTCGCAGCCTCAAGAAGTACAGATAATGGAAGCATTTGATGAGGTGAACACGCAACAATGGCATGACTTAGATAATTTAAAATGTAATGCATACGAACATTGCGGAGCAGACAAAGCAGCAGCTGCTGACCCCGTGCCAATTCAGCTACGCGGACGGAGTGATCGAACGCGTGCCGTGCCCCCAGGACGCGGAGGAGTGGTCGAAGAATGTCAAAAAAGCGGTGTTGAAGTTCCAGGTGACTGGGCATCTGATGCCGAACTGCTTGAAGTTCGTTTGCCAAAATTTCCTCCTTTTAGTTGAACCTGAAGCAAAACAATGCCCAGGGCTTGCATCAAAGCGGCGCTTCGCGTGTCGAACAGTTTCAACAGGAGGCGACGGGCCAGAGCAAATCGTTCAAAATCCAAGAGGTGATTGTCACTTTAGTCGTGGTTTGCTAATCAGTCCCCCAACCTTTGCTCAGATCACCTTGGAAGGCGCGTGCCAAACAATGTACACCATCAACAAAGCGCAACGCATTGGACAGCAGCAGCAGCACCAGTTCAATGTGACCAAGACGATCAACTTCAAAAAGTGCCAAAAGATTGCCGACGTGGCCAACGGCTTCCAGGCTGATCAGCCGCAAGCGCAATGCGCACAATGCAAACAGTACGTTTCTTCTTTTGTTGACAATGCTTTGGCATAACCAATCAAATTGAGGTATTGGGCCCAGCAGAAAAGTGATCAGCAGAACAGCCAACTGATCAGCAGAAGACCAATGCGTGGCAAATGGAAGAAAGTGATCAGCACCCGTGTGCCAACTGCGACCCGAAGGAAGTGAAAGAAAATGAGATGATCAACCGATCAATGGGGAGGGAGGGTGCGGATGTAATGGCGGGAGTCTATAGCTGATCAGCATGCAATGCTTTGAAATTACAGTTGGGTCGTTCCACGGTCATCCGTTGCCGCATCGCTGGAGACCCGGCCGACCAATACGCGTTGCGCGGCTGCGAGTTACGCTCGCAGTACATCTACCGCAGCTTGAAGAGCGCAGAGGTCGGCACGAATGGCGCCGTCATGCAAACGGTGGTGGTGGCCAATTTGGAGGCAGTGGCGGTAAAGCCGAAAAAGCAGCAAATCCCGGCGATAATTGCCGCATCAGAGCACGACACACTGATGTTCTCCAATGACAAAGCGGTGGATGAGAAGCGCTTCTTCGCAGTAAGTGGAAGCGAATTTAATGAGACGGAGGGGGGGGGGTAATTAGTTGACCAAAGCAAGTAATTAGCGGAGGACCAGGACGAGAATGGCCAGGAAAAGAAACCCGGCATATCGGATATTCCTAAAAAGTGTGATTCTCAGTTTGCGACAAAATACTCTACACCTATTATAATTTTTCAGAATGGTGACAATGAGTTCGGCACGGACGGTAAAGGGTCGCCGTTCGCGCGAGTGCCAAAAGTGCAGCAGGCGAAGCAGGCGCTGTCAAGCTGGAGCAGTACACGGAGAACAACCACAAGGGCATTGACGATCAAACACCCGTCCAGCAACAACGACTGGTCGAAATGTTGCGCATGTGCACGGAGAAGGAACTGAAGCAGTGGAGGAGCACTGCGCAAACGCAGCACAGCAGCAGAAGCAGAAGAGGCGGCACAATGCGGCACTCGTAATTGTGTGGCGGAGTTGGCACGGAAGATCAAAAATGGGGTAAGGAGGGCTTAGAGCAGGATCAAAGCCGAAGGAGGAGCAGAGGCGGCACAAGGCCACGGGGCACAGCAGCAGCTGGATATGGCCATTGTGTAGAACATGGGCGAGAAAGAGGCCAAAATCGCGACTTCAGCTGGCGTTCCGTTGCGCATTTTGAGCACAACGCCAATGATGGCAAATATTGAGGGACGCGGCGATGGGACCATCATCTTCTGGTGAGCTTAGTGCCCAGTTCGAGTTACCGCCGGACCCTCTCCTCTCGCACATTTCCCAAAAGCTTTTTTGGAAAAATGCGCCGTAAAAAATTTTTAAAAATCTGATTTTTCACCCGAGTGCACTGAAATTTACGATTTGCTAATTTCCTCAACAAAATTTTTAAAGATGATAATCGGACGAAAATCTAAATTTAATACATTTTTGATTAAATAAATTGTAAAAATAACTGATTTGAAGCAATTTTGCAAAATGTTCTGATTTTTGACTTTAAAATCTGGTTTTTTGAGCCCGATGTTCTGATTTCGAAAAATTTTCGATCGCACCCCTGGTGTATACACATTTAAATACATTTCGCATATAAAAAGGTGAAAAAATTTACATTTTAAATACATTTCACATATAAAAAGATTAAAAAAAATTTATCCAGGAAATCCAGGTTTTTCATGCCTGGACCTGGATTTCTAAATTGATCTGGACCTGGATTTCCTGGACAAAAATCCAGGTCCAGGAAAAATCCAGGTTGCCGAAAAATGGCCTGGACCTGGATCCAGGTCCAGGTCGAGCTCTAGAAATTACTGAATTCCTAAAAAAACACGAAAAAATCATAAAAAAGCCATCTTTTCGTCAAGTCTTCATATATGATTGATGGCTGTCACGCATATTTTATTTTTTTAGCTTTTATCTCATTTTCGCTTTAGTCTCTTCTATTTCCTCCTTCAAATTGCCCCATTATCCGCCATTAATTAATGTCTTCTCCCCCCTCGCCAAAAGCCTCGCTCATTTTGGAGGCACAGGCCGATTTTGCGTTGAAATTGCTGCGCGAAGTGTCCACGGACGACCGTTCGTGCATTGTTTCGCCGTTTTCTGCCGCCGTCACTTTGTCCATGGTTTACGCGGGCGCCAAGGAAAAGACCGGCGAAGAAATGGGCCAACTGCTGGCAAATGGTGGGAAGTTTCGAAATTTCATAAACTGCTGTTTTAGAATTTTGGTTTTTTGTTCGAATTTGGGTCTGGAATTCGAATTTGGCCGGAATAAATGGCAGATTCGTTATCAAAAACTTAGAAAACCCCCAGAAACATTATCCTCCACTTTTGAAAACAACAATTTCTCTTCTTTTCATTATAAATTAATTTCACTACTGGTATTTTAAGTGATTAAAGTAAAATTGGTCCTCCCGATCGGATTGCTCTCCCCCACCAATCCTCCCTATTCCTAATTGCCCCCTTATTGCTAATTGCCCCCTCTCTTTTTTTGTTAGGTGCGCCCGAGTCGGAGGTGCACAAATACTTCGGCGCTTTGCTCAAATCGATCACAAGTGGAACGAACAGCAGCAACACTTTGGAGACGGCCAACAAATTGTACGTGAGGAAAGGCAGCAAAGTGAAGGACGCGTTCAAAGAGCAAATTGAGGGAAATTACGGGGGACAGTTTGAGACGGTGGACTTTTTGGACGGCAAAGGGACGGCGGAGGTGGGAAATGTTTTATTGGCGTAATGCGAAATCAGTCCCAAAAATAGGAAAATATCAGCTAAAAATGTCAAAAATTGCTTCATTTTTAAGCCATTCCATTCCGTTAGAATAATAACTCTTCATAAAAGTCAAATTTTGGGGTTTTTTTTCTTAAAAAGCATACGGACAGTGGTGAATCCTTTTGGTGCAAAAATTTTTTGTTTCATTAAAAGTTGGGAAACGTTATTTTTCGCCTTCAGAAAATCAACAAGTTCGTGAAAGAAGCGACTCATAAGAAAATCCGCGATTTGGTCACGCCCGACAATTTTGACGGGAACACTCGGTAAAAGTTTTTAAATTTTGTTTCTAAAATTCTGTGGCAAATCTAATCTTATTCAATGGATAGCAGCATACTTTTGGCCCGAAAACGTCGCCGGACAAAACATCGTTCCGCAAAAAAATACCAAAAAAAAAGAAAAAAACGTAAAAAAAAATCATAAAGTTTTTGAATTAGGCTGTCTTCGGCCTTTTGCGGCAATTTCAAAAGTCCGAATATTTATTTTTTTTAAATGTTATTTGATGGAAATAGCAAAAAAAAAAATTGTAAAAGTTTGAAAATAGTTATTTATTTTTTGCAGTTTGGTGCTGATCAACGCGCTTTACTTCAAAGGCACATGGGCGGACAAATTCGACTCAAAATCCACCAAAAAAGCGAAATTTCATGTGGACGCGAAAAACTTCAAAGAGGTGGCGGAGACAAACACATTTTAAAATCCTAGCTTCATTTTCATTTTGTCCATAAACGACCAATTTTTAGCTGGAAATGATGCATTTGGAGGCCTATTTCATTTACTACAAGAACGCTCAGGTCGTTTAGACATTTTCATGAATTTTTGTTTCGATCGATTTGCCAATTTTTTGCTTGCTTGTACAGCTCAAACTCCTCGGCATGCCATACAAAGGTGGAGAAGAGTTCATGTTCGTGCTGTTGCCCAAGGAACGCTTTGGACTGACCGAATTGTTGGCTCAATTGGACGGCAAAAAGCTGATGAAACTGATCAAAAAGCGGGACAAAGAGACCGTGAAGGTAAAAAACCCTGGAGCAGGACAGAACGTCGACGTAATTTTATTCATGGCTTAATCTAATTCAAGAGTTAGCGTGGGTATGCCAAACGAACAAATGCCAATCAGTGCCAATGTGCCATGGCTTAGGTCGGTGACCCTGAAACGGCGAAAGTTGACATTGTGTTACAATTGTTCGTTAGGCATGTATACCCACGAAAATTTAAAAAAAACCTTTCTTAATCCGTGAAATGAATATCGAAAAAATGTTCTAATAACCCTTAAAATTTGCAATATTGGTGGTTTTAACATTTATTTATTTTTTTCCAAGGATTATGAATAAGAAAGCCTTCTTTAGATGTGGCAGATGAAATGATTTTATTCCTTGTTTTACCTCTAAACCGTCTGCCAATTTATCAACGAATATTTACCATGATTATATTTTTGTATATTTTTTCTGTAACTCTCAGCAGTCGGCCCTAATCTGTGATCCTTTCCATCAGGGAATGAGAATGAAAAAGGGAGAAATTGTTGGTCCCTATCCCAGCCGAGCCCCTTCTTTTCCCAGGTGGTGTTGCCCAAGTTCAAATTGGAGGCCACGCACGGATTGAACAAACCGTTGACCAACATGGGCATGCCCACCGCATTCACCAACAGCGCCAATTTTGAGGGCATTTCCGGCAAGAAAACGTTGCTGCTCAGCGAAGTGATGCAGAAGGCGGTCATTGAGGTACGGTGATTGCCCACAATTAGTGCCCTTATTTTTGTGGATTTCCATTTATACAAATTTGCCACCATCGAATTGCAAAATAAAAAAAAGTCACCAGCCGGTCCAGAGAAAATTTATATATTTTTGACCAGTTTTAGCTCAATTCTCAAAAAAAAAACTAATTTAAACAACGAAATTTAGGTGAATGAGGATGGCACTGTCGCTGCGGCAGTCACAGAAGTAGAAGTGGAGTGTGGTTCGAGCAAAGAATACCGTTTTGTCGCCGACCGTCCGTTCTGTGCCTTTCTGATTCGCGATGACACTGTGCTTTTCAGTGTGATTTTCCGCAAATGATTCCATTCCATTTGTATTAATGCATTTTATTTTATGATTTTAAAAATATTATTTCTAGCGTGTATTTTTTCGATGGGAATTATATGTAAGAAAATACACAAAATATATACATAAAATATGAATGAAAAAAAAATCATGAAATATGTAAGAAAAATACTCAAAACCCCAATATAAATATTACATACCTAAATAAAAAATTTTAAATATTTTTTGGACAAGTGAATAAAAACAAGGTTACCTAATTAGGTTTAGGATTTTCCGTCCAATTAGGGTTTTCATGTCAATTTGTGTCATATAATTTTCATGATAAAGCAAAAATAAAATCAAATTAAAGATCGCAGGAATTTATAAATAAATACAAGAAAAGAGCAAATATTATTCTGCAGGCTTTTTACATTATTAATTGGCCAAAAAAAGCAAATCCGACAAATCAATACATATAATTAATCATCAATGAAAGCGATAGAAAATGTTTATTCCAAATATTTTGCATTTGCGTCGTCGTCCACCAAAACCAAATAAGGAAATGCCAAAATTGGGGTAAAAGTGGAAGATTTAATGATTTAATCACAACAAAAGGGAACTTTGAAAAATGCATATGTTAATGGAAGGGTAACAATTAGCGAAGTCAATTGCAATCAATAAAATATGTTCAGTTGATGGGCAATTATTGGATGTACGAAATTTTGTGTCCTTTTCGCTTAAGTCCTATTTTTTTAGAAAAAATCCCGAATAAAAATGGCAAATTTATATGAAATATAAAAAATATCCCAAATATGTACAAAATATGCAAATAAAGTTTATATTATGCTATTCTAGACATTAAATTCGTAGAAAAGCATAAAATACAGTCAGGTGCAAAAGTATATGAACAAAAAAAAATTTTGTTTTAAACCCGGTTTTCCATGAGATGCGTGATTGGATGGAAATCTTTATCTATGCCAAAACAAACCCCGCTGCAGTCAAGCGGACTCGAACCCCAGCCTCCGTCTCATATGGCCTCTAAGGGCAAATAATTAAATTTCAAAAAATCGTAAAAACTAAAAAACTTGACTTCTCCAGATATTCAATAGCTCATTCGAAAGCTCTTTTTAAGCTCTACAACTAGAGTTGCTCGGAATTCCTGCTAAGCTAACTTTTGATACTGATCAAATGAGTCTTTTCACCAACTTGATCAGATCACTCATTCATGGTGATCTGAAAAGCCAAAAATGGCTTGAAATCGGGGAATTTTCGAAAAAAATTCCTAGGGGGTTAGGAAAATTTGAGTAGGCCTATCAGAAAGAGGACAAAATTCTCTACAGAATTGCCTTTTGAATAGTGAGTCTATCATTTCTAGACATTAAATTCGTAGAGAAGCATAAAATAGAACAAAAATGCAATTTATTTTTGGTATCTTTTTTTTTGAAAAACCAGTTTTTAGGGAGTACCTCTTTAAAAACTTTTGTAGTTTTAAAAAAAATCCAATAAGAGGTTAAGTATGAAAAGCTGAACCAAAAAATCTAAATATGTAGAACCGCTTTTTTAAGCCCCGGAGGGCGTCCAAAAATTGCACATGGCACCGCTTTCGCAGGCCAAGGCGGGTAATTGGTAAAAGTTTTCAATCAGCAATAACAGCAGCTCGGCTAGGCCTCATTGCTCGCTGTATTGCCCGAGCGCAAGGCTAAAGAAGCGGGGGAAACGGAGAGGGAACAGGCAATGAATCGAATATTTATGATGGGTTGGAAAAAGGGAGAAAACGGCAGAGAAATAACGCATTCTCTCTCCTTCCCTCTGCTCTGTCTTTCCATGTGTTATTTCTCTTACGCATATTTCTTTACCCATTCTCTTCTCTCGCACCTTACTCTCTTACAATTAGAGGAGAGACAAAAGAGAAAGTGAATAAATTTATAAGCACAAGAGACACATGAGGGAAAAGAAGACATACAAAAGAAAAAACAAAAGAGATTGTAAAGGAATGTTTCTCTGCCTTTCCTCATTTGTAACTCATCATAAAATTGATTTAAATTAGTAATATATGCCCATTTCGGCTTTTTTTTTTGCCCATGGTTGGGCGTCAATGTGTACAAATTTTTGGAACTGCGCCTTCTCTAGGGAGGGCGCGAAAAATATTAAGATTCAAAATAATTTTTTTTGAAAAAATATAATCTTTTGTAGAAAACTTTTCACACCGGTGAAAAGATGACAACCTCGTGAAAAGACAAATATTTCACGCCTCGAATAAATACCGGAAATTTCTCAAAAATTAGTTTACTGCGTTAAATGTGAGATAAAACTCTTGAAATACTTATACAAAATTTAATATTTTAAAAAACGGCAATCTTTAAATGGTAGATTCTTTTGTTTTTTGTAATATTACCTTCATCATTCAAACTTAGTGCTTTCGGATATATCAAGAACAAAGGGATTCCCTAAAAGTCAATTTTAGTTAATTGATTGGACTCATGGGCAAAACCGGGAACGGGAATTGCCGGGACCTGAAAAGCCGGGACTGGGAACCGAGACGAACCGGTAAATTTAAAAATTCAAAAAAATTTTAAAAAATTCAATTTTTAATTTATTCAAGTGAAACATTACAGATTTATTTTTTCTTTTCTTTTTTATTTTATAAAATCCAAAAGTTAAAGTTAAAGCAAAATTAAATTTTAATATATTTAATCAAAATTTTCAAATTCAAATTTAATTCAATTATTTCAAACAATTAATCATTTTTTCCAGAAAACTTTTTGGAATGGGGGGGGGGGAAGTCCGGCGGTGCCGATAGGCGCCGCCGAGGAAATTTGTTAACGGATTTCTTTAAAAAATTATACATGTGTGTAAATTTAAATAAATATATGAAGAATCATACTTTGTCTATAGGCAACCCTGAGAAAAGAAACCGAAAAATCGTGGGATTCGAACTTTTGGGGGGAAAAAGTTGAGCCAAAAAGCAGAACCACTGCGCCGTCGCTGCTCACACTGCTTTTCCTTTCTTTGCAAATTATAAAAGGAAGCGTAACTCGGCGCACATGTCCATTCAGCAAAAACGGTAAAAAATTCACATTACAAACCGGGATCAAACTACCCACCCACAAAGTTTCATCCCGAAACTCCACATTCACTTGGCCCCCCCCCCTTCTTTGTCAGACCCATATTCTTACCTGTGCTTGTTTTTCCCGGTTCCCGTTTGCCCACCGGGATCGGGAAATCGATTTTCAAAACCCGGACCGGGACCTCCGAGGGTCGGGAATTCCCGTCCCGGTCCGCTCTACTCTAATAATTTGTAAGGAAAGGGTCGTTTCGGAGCCAGCCCCAGTTTTTAAGCTATAACTTTTTTTAGTTTCAAAGAAATCAAAAATATTGGTATCATTCGAAAGCCCTTCCCATGCTCTATTAGTCTTACAAAAAGGAAAAAGGGTTTCAAGCATCTAAAAGTTATAAAGAAAAAATTCAAAAATTTCGACTTTTTGTAATTTTCATTTTAATAATTTTTGGTATTATCTAATTGAGAAGCAATATACATGTTAAGCTTGCGAATGATACCAAGATTATTGGATTTGATTGACAGTGAAAAAATTAACAGTCCAAAAACTTGGGCTGGCGCCGAAACGACCCTTATTCATTTTGTAAATATTTTTTGCCGAAAAAAGAAATGCTATTCGGTAACAACTAAAAAATATTAGGTTGTTTCATAATTTTGTCGTTTTTTAATAAAAATGAAAACATCTAAAAAATTAGGCCTAAAAAAACTACTAATGGAGAACCACCTTCACCAAATAAAACAAAAACCTATCACCAAAATGGAATTTGATATCGGGAAATTGTTTTGGCGAATTCGGAAAGCTTCAAAAATCAAGGGCTAATCTTAAAATCTTTTCTTAGGCTTTGGCTTCAGATTTTTATCTTGCCAAGAATAAAAAAATGGAAGAATTAGTCGCTTTTCGCTGCGTTTGTTCCTTCGCTGAAAGAGAGTGCACCAAAGAGAGAAGGCAAAGAAGACATACAACGGGAGAAATATAACGCAGTATTTTTCCTTGTCCCTCCTCTGTTTTAACTCATCATAAATAATTTTTATTTTCCAAATATTCATCCATTTTACCCGCTGGTTTTTATCCCTGGTCCCTCTGTATTCGGACGATGAAATCTTTCGCCTTTTACTAAAGGTTTCCGTGCAGGGGGACGCTTATGGGTTGAACCCAATTTTTGGACAGCGCTTTCTCCAGGGAGGGCGCGAAAATTTATTAGAAAAATCAATAATTATCTTTTCCTCACCCGGCATAAGCAGCCAACAAATGCCAAATGGCATGCAAATACGGCGTGCCAAGCTGAAGCCACAGGTCGCAAATCATTTTGTCGGCCAGCCAACAGCTCACTGCCATTATCCATGCGAACAAAATGCGTTTAGTCAATTGGGGAACCTCGGAAATGCCACCTTTTCTGAGTAGAAATAGCAAAACTATTTCACACAATTTCAAAATAAACTTTTGCCAAACAAACCGAGTGCCCTCTTTTTTTCTTGTATTCGTTAAAACTCATTATTTTTCTTCTGAAAAATTTTTGTTAGAGATTCAAAAAAGATCCGGGGACACGGGGGGGGGGTGACGTAATAGACACAATAATGCCATTGGCGATTGACTAAAGTATTGGTATAACAGTTTGTTTCATTCAGTGTCAATGACATTTTCGTGCGCTTTGTCGGAGAGGCACACCCAGCGTTGCGCTTTAATTAAAACAAATTTTCAAAATAAAATTTGAAAGTTGTAGCTAACTCCTAAGTTTCTGTTAAATGCTTTCCTCAAGAATTAACATGTTTTTTAAGCCGAATTATTATGATAGAAATTTATTTTTAAAATTAAATTAATTTTTGTAATAAAACAAAAATAATTGCAAGAAAATGAAAAGATGCTTTTTTTAAATTTAATAAAAGTTATTTTTTATATTCTTTGTTGATCATAATAAGGTACTTGTAGATTTTGTCACCCTCCGCAAATTTTTTTAGATAATTTTTTCTATGCTGATTTATTGTGCTAATCACGACTAATCATTACACAAAGATTCGAACATAAAAGAGAATTTCTGAAAAATTCGAATTTCGACTTTTATTTTAATTCGGTTCCGAGATTCGAAATAGGCCAAAATATATGCCATATTCTTGATCAGTAACCCAATCCGAATTGGCATGATGCCCTTCTCTTTGATCAGTAACCCAATCCGAATTGGCATGATGCCCTTCTCTCTCTCTCACAAATGTTCCTTGAGCAGTTTGCGCGGCACCATATTGTGGTTGAGCAGCACCGGCGTGTACGCCACCAGACACGTGGTCATCATGTGCAGAAGGAACAGTTCGTCCACCAATTGGCCGAACAGCGAAAGGGTGGCGTGGTAATAAGCCGACGCGAGCCCATTAAGTGCGAGAAAAGCGTGGGGACAAATGGCCACGGGGTTCACCCGGCTGAGAAAGGGCCACAGGCGGACGACGTTCAGCAGGGGCAACAGCAGCAGCGGAAGGTTGGAAATAGTGTTGGCAAATCGGAAATAAAGGCAAAGACAATTTAAAAAGTGCCAAATTTATAAATCAAATTTTTAGTTGGGCAAATCGCAACCGAAAATAATGGAAATTAAATTGAAAAACATTTAATGTATTAAGGAAATGGATGTATTTGTAATTAGTTTAAAATTTGGGAATTTACTAAAAATTAAAAGATAAAATATTTTAAAATAATTGAAACAATTTATATTGTTTAAAAAATGTTCGAATTTTCTTAGCCAATAATTCTTAAAAAAAGGAAGGAATATTGAAAAAATAACAACAACTCACTCGGCAACGAATGGCACAATTTTGTATTTGTTGTCGGACAGTGACTCGCACCAGGGCATGCCCGACTCAAAGGCGAACCAATGGTCCATTAAAGTCACAAATTGTCAATTATCTGACAAAACATTTTAAAATTAGATTTTAAAATAGAATAAAATGAAAAAATTAATTAAAAATTATTTTTTGTTTTTTAAATTGTAATTAATTGAGAAAGAAGGTGAATAAGGCTGAAAATTGGCGATAGCAAACAATTTCGCCTAAATTTTCTCATCATTGTGACAAATGTTCATTGACTGGGCGGAAGGAACGAAACGCCAAATACACAATTGCCCATTAATTGGTCAATTTGCAATGGTTGGGTTGGAATGGATGAAAGCTGTGAATTTTCGTCACGAAAACATCCGCTCAATTTTAGTTCCGTAAAGAAAAAAGAAATTTTTAAATTTAAATAAAGAATTGGGACAATTAATTAATTGTTCCATCAGATGCTCATTCTATTTGCTTTAATTTTGCATTTTGTTTTTTCAAAAAAATATTCTCCGACGAAAACCATCACATTTTTGATCACACTTTTCACACGAGGTTGGTTGGTTGGCTGAACAAATTCTGTCATTCAATGGACAATTTGTTATGTAATTTAAATGTTCATCATTTGTCTCTAATCGCAGCAAAAAAAAAATTGGGGGAAATTGTAAAACAATTAAATTTTTAAAGAAAGGGCGGAACTCATTAAAAGCGAAAAAAAATACATAGGGAAAATAATTGGAAAACAACAATTTAACACCAGACAATTAAAATTGGAATAAAAAGTACAGAGAGAATAGTGCGGGAAAATTGAAATATTAAAATAAAAAAGCAATTAATTTGACCATATTATAAATAAAAATTTTGAAAATGCAAATTAAAATAAAAAATTTCAAATATTTTACAGTTATGGAGATTTTTGAGACGATTTCTCCGCTTTGATGGGCGTGTACATCCTCAAATATGGCTGTATTCAGATGAAATCAACTGATTGACCGGAAGCAGAAAAAAACACAATGCATTTATTGTCAAATACTTTACACTTTCGGCCATAGTGTGGCAGATGTTTTTTTGTCATTGATCAATCATTTGAGGGGCGGGGAGGGATGTGAGGGACAGCACAGAGAGAGAGAGAGCGAGAAAGAGGGAGAGAAGAGAGAGAGAGAGAAGAGAGAGAAGGAGAAAGAAGAGAGAGAGAGGGAGAGAAGAGAAAGAGAGAAGAGAGAGAAGGAGAAAGAAGAGATAGAGAGGGAGAGAAGAGAAACGAGCAATCCGCAAACTCCAAATAGACCACCAAATTGTAAAATAATTTTTAATCATTTGCAACATTTTCCTAATCCCAAGAGAGAGAGGGAAAAAGAAGAGAGAGAGAAGAGAGAGAGGGAGAAAGAAGAGATAGAGAGGGAGAGAAGAGAAAGAGAGAAGAGAAAGAGGCAGAGAAGAGAGGGAGGGGGACTGCTAATTTGTAAGAGGTTCATTTTAAACTTTATGAATGACTTTGAAGAACCATAAAGGTGAGAGGGACGGTGAATGATGAATGAATAATGGATGAGAGAGAAAGACTCTCTTCCGCCGACACTTTCGCCAAATTCGCCCCTCGGGGGGGGGGTGCGCGGGTAGGTATTTTACTTAAAGAAAACGCAGCCGAAAACAGCCACCGTTTTTTGTTATTGTTGTGCGCATTGTGCAGCACAAGCAGCACATTGATGTTGGGATGTTTGACTCTGTGAAGCCAAGCAAATCCATCCGCGCACAAATTGGGCGCGAACGAACAACGGGGGATGGAAAAGTGAATGAATTTGGTTGGTCGGTCGGTCTTGGCGAGAACCGATACTTCGAGTCTTTTTCAAAGGTATTTGAATGTGACCAATTCGACTTGTTGCATTTAATCCGATAACCCCTGCATGGAAGCATTAGGGTTGCGACCCCGAGGGGTTGGAAAATTCGGGGTTGTCGGGTTTGGAAGCGCCGGGGTTCGGGGTCGGGGTTGACAAATCGTTCGGGGTCGGGGTTTTTCAATTTTTGCCTTATGGCATATAGTCAAAAAACTTTATAAAACTTTTGCTTAAAAATATTTATTTGGCCAATTTTCAGTGAAAATATGTAAAAATAGTCAAAATTTCAAATTTTTTCTCCGGCACCTGGCCTCCAAATAAAAATAGTGGATTTTATTCAAAAAAATGCCCAAAAATTTCTGATCACCTTATCTTTTTTTTCATCTTTTTTTCGCGGTGCTCTTTTTCTAGACTTTTAGGAGAAAGGGGTCCGGCGATGCCGATAGGCGCCGCCGGGCGAATTTTGAAATTTAGGGTCTATTTTGTAACAGATTTTCACCAAAAAATTTATGAATTTCAGATAAATTTTTGGTTGTTTTTTCTTGGTTTTTTGTCGAAATTATTTTGAAATATATTAAATTTTCATGATTTAGTCAAAAAATTGAATTTTTTATTTAAAAGAAAGGAAAATTGGGTTCAATACGTCTATAAATTATGCCAAAGATGATTGATTTTAATTGGTATTTTTTGGTTTAAAAAATCCTATTAATCATATAAAAAAATTAATAAAAAAGGAAAAAGTCAACTGGGTCCGTACTCATGCCAAAGGTAGTGTTAGTGTTAAAGGACTAACCACTACATCACAAAACACATGGACAAACAAAAACAAATTTACATTATTTAATAAAATTTGGCAAAATGGTTAAAAAAATTCAAATTTTGCATAAATTTTTTGTTACACGTTGAACCTAATTTGTGTGTCATTGTTCGTGCTCACTGTTGCGGACCAAGACATGAACCTCATCAAACAAGTCGCGGTCCGTCTCCTTTTTCCCATTTATTAATAGAAACTAAATCCCAAATTTTAAAGATTTGGCACGAGACCACCCAATGGCAGAAGCGTTTGATCAAACAGAATGTGAACATGGGTACTAAGCAGCTGAAGCGCGACAACGTTTACGAGCTAATTGGCGATTGAAGAGGGAATTATTGTAAATGCTTAAGCACTTTTGGTGTAGATTTAGAGAAAAGTCTATTAAACCTGTCGGATTGTAGCACAATAAACAGACGAACTGTGCAAAGAATAGAGATAGGAAAAATTTTGGTTTTCGGATAAACCCGGATTTTTAAGAGAACCCATCTATGGGATTTTACGAAATAGACAGAAAAGCAGGCACTTCAACTCAATTAGGGTGAGTGAATTTATTTTCATCAAAATGTATTTTCTTTTCCAAAATGCCTTTCTTATCTTCTTCTGAAATGCGTGCCACAAAAATTTGATGTTTATTTTGAGCTTATCAAAATTTTCTTAAGAAAAAAAAGGATAGAATTAACAAAAATTGAGTACGGAAAATATTGGACACCAAATTTTTTTAAATATATGAAATGGATTAAGTAAAATAAATCTTACAATTAGAGATAGTTGACCAAAAAATCAAATCCTTTTTAATCTTTGGTATTATTATTTAAAGTTATAATATGATATTTTTAAATTTTTTGTTTTGCGCTTGAATACAAAATATATTATAATATAATAAAAATAATAATAATTATATCACAAAAAATGTTGGTGCAGCTAAAAAATGAATGCGAAAAATGGGGACGGAGAAAAAGTGAACGAAGCGAAGGGTGACAAAAAGAGAAAATAAAATGGGAAAACGAATGAATGAATGAATGACTAATTGGAAAAGCTCAGATCACTCACAATTATTTAATGCATTGGGCAAAAAAGGAATTTTTATTACAATTTAATCTTCAAATATTCAATTTTATTTTTAAAAGGTCAAAAAAAGAAGCCGCCAACAAAATCAATTGGCTTTAAAGGCTAATGGAATAAATCTCTCGAAATTATTCCTCCGTTAGAAAGTATTTTTAAATAAATAATTTTTTTTGGGGGGGGGAGAAATGAGTGATCAAACGATGAAATTGTACAAAAGCTGAACAATTTTGGGAGAGGGAAGAACAAAAAAGGGGGAGAAGCTTTTCTTTTTTGTTTGTGTTAGCTCATTTGTGTGCGCCGAATGAACAGAAAAAGCGGAGAATGAACGGACAAATGACAGATCAATCGATCATTTCGGGCGATGGTCAATCACCGTTGGGCTGATCAACCGTTAAAAGGTACAGAGGCACCCTGCGGAACAACAACTGAAAATCGTAATGAAAGTTATGAAAAATAGGACTGATAATGAATGATAAGGATGATAAGGCCCGGGCTTATTTATGATCTTATTGGCGCCAGGAAATTGCCTCCCAAAGAGGAACGGGCCGCGTACGCGTCGTACAGCTCTGCCCTTCGCGAGTCGCTGGTCGTAATCGAAACTGAGTTTCTTCTTGCGAACAACGCAGTGCTGAACACGGACACTGTTTCACTTACGCAAAAGTCGGAAGAACTCGTCTCCTTCAGCCGGTGCTAGGACAAAGTCCAAATAGTGAAAATAATTAAATTTAATGTAAAAATATTTAAATGATAATGGTTTTAATTAATAAATACAATTCGGACTTCGCCCACACTTGCCCGATTCGGACTTCGTTCCAGCCAGGCCTCCAGCCATTAAATCGACCTTTTTTTTTTGCATTTCAAATCGCTTTTTTGCGGCACGCTTTTTCCAAAAACTTTTTGAAAATTTCTTCTGGTTTTTTATTAGATTTTCACCAAAAAAACCAAATTTGCGATTTTGCGCCTATTTTTTAATGATTAGGATTTTTGTGGGCATCGCCGAGAAAAAATTTGAAAAGTCCCATTTTGTTGGATGAAATTGATGAAATTTTTAAAGGAATGAGACCAAAAATCATCTACTCAATATTTTCATTTTGAAAATCTTGTCCTTTTCGCCTTTACGATCGCTTTTCTCTCTTATCCCTTTCATCTCTGACCTTTCCCCGCCTCGTTCTAATGATGCTCGAGACAGAAAATTTCCCGAGATTCGAGACCGAGAGTGACTCCGAGACCGAAAACCCGAGACCCAAAAACGAGACTTTTCTCAAGTCAAGAATTGAGACCGAGACTCTCGAGCTTCACTAATCGCTTCACATTTTTCTTCCAACCAATGCGAAATCCCCCCAACCTATTTCATTTAAGTCAATGAAATTATTGCTCTGCCACCTCTTTGACGTCGTTGCGGCCCATCTCCTGCAGAATGGAGGCCAATTTGCCCACCGAAGCGCTGTCGGGCGAGTGAAGTGCCCATTCGGTGAGCAGCTGATCAGTGCGGGACAACGATTGGCCTGACGAGTCGACCTGACATAACAAAAGAGCATTTCGATTGGATTAATAAAATCAAAATAAATTTAATAGATTGGCATGCAATTCAATTGCCATAAAAATAATCAAAAAACCCAAAAGTTTTTTAATACTTTGCAAGTAATTAGAATATTAAAATCAGCTGCAACTTATTAATGTTTAAAATTTATAATTTTAAAATTTATGAAGTGATAAATGCCATTGAAAAAGAGCAAATGGCATTTGTGCCACTCCCTAATGGATGGGATAATAATCAGGGCTGCCAATTTTATGTAAATACATATTTTTTTCCTGGCTTCTCCTTGCTCTAAATAGCAGGAAAAACACTTTCTTTTTTGTGTTTGCGAACAAAAGTTGGGACTTTTATTTACATATTTTGGGATTTTTCTACATATTTGTACATATTTTGGATTTTTTTCATATATATTTTCATTTTTTTACATATTTGAAGATTTATTTAAGAAAAAATAAGTTTGAAAATGTTGCCTAAAAATACCAAAAAAAGTAATTTTTATGTCATTTTGTGGCTATTTCATATTTCACGGGGATTTTCTTTCCCAAAAAATACCATTAAAAAAAAATTTATTTACATATTTGGGGTTTTTTGTACATATTTTGGGATTTTTCTTACATATTTATGTACATATTTGGACCACTTTTTGTACATATTTTTGGCAGCCCTAATAATGACCAATCAATTATCATAGCTAATTAACCCACCTCCGGTATTTGTTCAGTCAAGTTCAGCTTCACCGCCAGGATGCTCCAGTCCATGCCCAAAGTGTTCGGTGCGTCCAGCAAAGCGGCGAGTTCCGAGCGGGCGGACAATTGCAATTGGGAGACGGAAATGTCGACGCCGAGCGTGAGCAGACCGGCAGCTTCTTTGGAGCCGAAACAAACCTAACAAAAATGGAAGTTGAAAAAAATAAAATAAAAACTGAAATTAATAGTTTTCTAATTCTTAGAGGTTTTTTAAGTAAATAAAATTTGTTGATTTGATTTCTTTAAATTTATTTTTATTTAAAGAAAAATTAAATCAAACTTTTGAATAAACTAAAATTTTTTTTTCGTCTTTCACTACAAAAAAGCCTCCAAAAAATTTAGAAAATAATAATTTCAGCCTTTTAAAAAAATTTGTTGTTCTCTATTAACCTGAAATTTCGAACAATTTTGTTAAGGTTCTTAAGAAAATTGTTCGAGATTTTGCAGGCTAATAGAGGACACTTAGGGCTATCGAATGATACCAAGATTATCGGATTTGGTTGGCAAAGAAAAAAGTTATAGACAAAAATTTGTGCTCGTACGAAAACGACCGCGACCCATTTCTCTCTCTTCCCTTGCGTCTCACTCTCTTCCTCCATTCTGACAAGAGGAGGAAAATGAGAGAAAGTGAACTAAGAGCAAGAGACGGGCGAGGGGGAAAAGAAGGCGTACAAAAAGAGAAATATAAAGGATCAGTTCTCTCTCCCCTTCCTCTATTTTAAACCCATCATAAATTAGTTTTTAAATTAACATATATTTGCCTATTTTTCAACACTTTTTCGTTCCTGTAAGGAACGTTGTGGACTAATTTTTGGAACTGCACCTTCTCTCGGGAGGGTGCCAAAAATATTAGATTTATAATAATATTTTTTATAACAAAATAACTTTATTAAAACTTTTCACGCCGATGAAAGGATGGCAATCCGTTAAAAGAAATATGGTTCTCTAGACTTATACGATGTTTTTTCTCGTGGACCAATCTCGATGGTAACAATCGATAGCTCTCGATGAGACAGATCGATCTAGGGGTGGGGGAAGTTGCTCCGACAAGTTTAAACCAGTTTTTGAACCGATTCATAGCTCGAAAATTGAGAGATTTGGCACCATAACTTTTTTTAAACGATCGTATCCTGACAAGTTTGGTATCATTCGAAAGCTCTTGACGAGATTAGTCTAAAATTCAGGGAATGAAGTCGAGCCGATGCCATCAGAGCAATTGGACTACTGAGTCCCAGTGAAAAGTGACACTTTAGTACCAAAGAAATAAGGGATGAACAAAAAGAATTTGACAAGCTAACTCTCGCAAAAGGGAGCATGCGAAGACGGAGCAAGTAGTGGGGCGAGACGGAGGGCGGAGGAAGAAGTCTGACGAGCGCCACAGGCGGTTGACTACGGGGGCCTGAAGGTCCCCCGCCAATCAGTCAACCGCCTGCGGATCACGCACGGACTTCTTCCATAGCCCGTAGTCTCGCCCCACCTACTGGCCGCCGTATATGTTTGGTACTGAATTGGCACTTAATAAATATAATTTCTCAAAAATTTCTTTATTTTGTTAAATTCGAGACAAAATTCGTGAAAAAGCTAAGTATGTTTTTTGTGAAGTGACCTAATACCTTTTGAAATAACTCAAAAAAAATTAGTTGGCAAAACTTACCACATCGGTGAACTCCTCCTCCTCCTCCCCGTCACTGTTCACAATGACCAGCGACTCGTTCTGTTGCATTTCCATTATTGTTTCTGGCGTAAAAATGGCAGGTGCTTAAAGGTAAAATATTAAATTTAAATTTAGTTTTGAATTGTTTTTTGTGTGCCTTTCCCTCCCACCCACTCGTTCTGTGTTCCCTCAAATGTGCCGGGGAAAGGAAGTGCCGTTCTGTGCTGATACCGGGCGCCACTTCGGCACTCGTCAGCTCCACCAATGTGGACAGATCCTCCAGGAAGTAAATGCACGCAGTGGCCTTTTCCGGAGGGCCGCGAATCTGTGGACAAATTGGGCACAATTATTAACACAGTTAACGACTAAACACAAATAAATAGGTCATTTGACGATTTAACACTTGAGAGCCTTTTTCGGTTTTATGGCTCCCAAAGATTTTTTTCAAAAATTTTAATGCCAAATTATCCGACCTGAACTTCAACCGATTCGCCGACCAATCTGATCAATGCCTCCATTTTGCTCGATTGCATCTTCGAGCAGTACCTCCACTGTGCCAACTCAGCTTCAATGGAGTCCTGTGCCGGATAATAACAATGGATTATTGTGAGATTCGTGGTCAGTCTCTGTATTTTTCCCGTGATGAGTGATCGATATAAACGGATAAAGCGGTAATCCCGATTTGGTAAGCCCCATGCCGCACTTGGAAGGTCTGCATGGACCGGCGCAGTGCCACTTGAATGCGCGGGAAGATGGACTGCATCGTCTGCTCCATGCCCCGGGTCGGCTTTATCCTGAGCCCGCCGTACACAAAGTGCGGTCTGTTGGGCAGCCAAACGTCGTGCGGCGGGGGAGCCGAAATGAACACGGGGAATTCGAAGTCGAAGTCAGCGACACAGCACAACTGAAAAAGGAAGATTATTTGTTCAGTTTGAAGTTGTTTTTAAGGGGCGTGAGAGAAGTGATTTTTCACAGGAATCGGGCTGGAATCGAAATGCCCGGATAAAACAAGAGCGAGGCCCCTCAAAAACGAAAAATTCCATAGTCTGAAGCCAGGAAGCGAGACTAACGTACTTTTAAATCCGAAAAATGGGATACAAAAATACCCTAACTCAATCCTTCGCCGAAATTGATTTACAATTCGAATAAAACTGATTTAAAAAATTGCAATTTTAACAATCAAATTTGCCTGCAGCGTTTCCAAAATTTGGAGAATGTCCGCCGGGTCAGTCACTTCCGGAAACACTGCGCCAAAGTCGTTCAGTGAATAACGGCCACTGGCGCGGGGCGAATGCGCAAAACGAGGGGAGAACAAAGTGCCAAGCAAATGCGTGCCAAGCCAATCGGGGGACAGACTAAAGACGCAAAAAAGGAGGGGGGGAATTAACAAATTGGCAAAAATAATTTAAAAATATATAAATAATATTACACAATAAAATCAAGTGCGGATCCCTCGTCACGCAGATAAACAACTTCCCCGATCAGTTGCAACTGCTGAATGAGCTGCCGACCTGTGAAAAGAATCATTTCCGTATTAGGCGGCAAAATTAAAAATTCTTTTCTTCCTGTAATTTTTCGATGGCTTACAATTTTTTAAATTTTTATTTTTAAGAAAAACATCCGACCAAACTATTGTACAAATAATTATTTTTTAATGAATTTTCTCAGAGGCGAAAGAATTCGAATTTTGAGATGCGGCAAAAACAAATATGTTTAAATGGGCCAACCAATCCAAAAATGCTTTTTACTTACAATGGCTGTCATTTGCCAGCGGATTGACCTCAGATCGAACAAGTGAGGTGAAGCTGAATATTAGCATATCAACAAAAGATTATTAAGCTGGAAATTTCATTATATATGCATATATTTATACATTTTTTAAAAATTTTTTGGTATATTTGACCCCGACCGCTATTTATAAAGTTAAGTGCCTAAAAATACGACCAAAATGTTATTCTATAAATTGTTTAAAAAATGTGAAATTAAAAATTTGAATTTTCGACTTTTTGTTCGAGGTCGGGTCCGGGATTCGGAATTTTGTCGAAATGGATGTCGGATTCGTGATCACTGATCAGCGACCTTTTTAAGAACATATTGTCCAAAAAAAGATTAAAATATATTTACAATTCTTGGTAAAAATTTGGAGATTTTTTAAAAATTTTCATATATTTTCAACATTCTTTTTTGAAAATACAATATTTATATACTTAATTTGCATTTAATTCAAACACATAAATTCATCCTTCAATTTTCAAAAAAAATATTTATAAAATTCCCCCTACTAAGGCCACGTGATGCATGGGAATTGAGCGTATTGTTCACGGAGTTGCTCCAAAAAGGCCAGCGCAGAGTCCAACATTCGGAGGGGGTGTTGAAGCCTCTGAAAATCAAAACAAAATGGTAATGAGTTTAATTAGCACACATTTAAATGCTAATACCATCAAAATGCTGTCCCGTTGACGCGCTAAAAAGGCACGCAATTCGCGAGAGCCGACACAATCGGACTGCGCGGAAAGGTCGACCAGAAACAGTTGGCCATGGATGTCGAAATGGGTTTCGAACCTGCAAAGTGCGGGGGGGGGGTTGAGAATGTTTAAAACTATTTTAAAAGTTAGTTTTTGAATTTGTCCTTCAACATATTAATCTTTTCTCTGTCCTCTTTTTCCCTCTCATTCTTCCCCTTCTCTCACTGGTCTCTTCCATTTAGCCATTCTTTTAATCTCTCATTACTCACTTTTCCGTTTTCCGTGGTTACTCTCTTCTCTTTACCATTATTTTGATAACGTTTTCTCTCTCTCTCTCGCTCTATCTATTTCCTTCTCAACTATCTTTTTGATCAATCTCTTCCCATTTTCTCCCTATTTCAATCTCCCTCTACAGTTTTGCATGTCTCAAGGCACTCTCTCTTTCTTTTTATCACTTTCTTCCTTAACTATTTCTGATGATCTCTTCTCTCTCTCTTCTCTTCTCTCCTTCTCTTTGATCACCTCATCTTCAACGTCTCCATCATCGCCTCTGCCTCGTTCTTGGTGATCGGACATTCGCCGCCCATAAATGTGCCGGCGATGGCCACCACCGATCGACGCGAAATTTGTCCACAATGTCCAATCGGCTCGCTGGGCGTGACGCGGCCTTTGAGGAAGTTCAGCCAGTACAGCAACTCCTTAAATGGGCAAGGGGGAAGGTGAATAATCGTATCAATGTTTGGCTAATTGCCCGTTTCTCACCTTATACTCATCCATGGGATCGTCCGAACTGAATTAATGGAGTTTAATTAAAAATGTCTGCCCCATTAAAACGAAGTATTGGACGAGACTAATTTGTTGAACCCAACTCATTAATTTCAAAAAATTTGTTTTGGATTTTATATACTAAAAGAGATTAACAAAAATACCGAAAGATACAGAAAATGGCAATCCGTTTCTTTTAAGAATATATTGAAAACAACGGTTTAGCGAAAAGATTCCTTTTTGTGCCGCCGACATACCATCGGGTGACAACCAAATGCACACAGTCCGTGTTGCCCACAAAATGGTCGTAGCAAATGTGGAAGGGCTCGTGCCCGGAGAAGTCCCACACGGAAAACTCGCCGCAATCTGCCGAGATCAAAAACAACTTTAATGAAAATAATTCTATTGTTTGCCCAAGGTCCGCGCGAGACTTTGAATTTAGATGCGAGACCGAAAGTCAACTCTCGAGCATCACACAACCGGTTGTTAGGTGGATGCACGTTGGAAACTCCAAATGCTTTTCTTTCTTGCCTGGAAATGCCACGTTTTGAATGTCAATGCCCTGCGTCGGCGCCCGCCCTGATGAGTTGCGCTCCGCACATGGCCACGTTTTGTGCCGATGGCCAATGCCGACGACGCCGTTGGTTGACGAAGAGGAGGTGGTCGAGGAGGAGGACGGCACTCCCGAATGGATGCCCTCATCGGCCGACGATTCCGCTTCACCTGCCCATGATGAGATTAACAAATGAATATTCTTGTTAGATTTTTTAAAAACTCTGCCCTTTATCCCTGGGTAAGGCATTTTTCCCTACAAAAAACATACCGCTTTTTGAAGGCGATGCCATAATCATTGAGGAGGAACTGCCATTGATTGTACACAAAGTCGGCGAAATTTGGTCTGCAGAATAAGAAAAATCGGATAAACTTTGCATGACATGGCCAAGCCGGGCTTTTCTTTTCGGTCCTAATTTGAAATTAAAAAGGTCGGAGGAAAGCGGGGGCAAAAAATGTTAAAATGCTACGAAATTTAAATATTTGGACATACCTGAAGAGGTGGAAGAAGAGACGACCACACTGCTGCTGTTAGCCGGGAAAAGATTGTCGGAGAAGCGACGCGTGACCGACTCCATCAGCGAGTTCAACGAGGAGGCGGAGGAGCGCTGCAGGGCATTGACCAGCCGAGTTTTGCCAGCCCCTGGGGGACGGATGAGGGATAAATAAGTAATCCATTTGACTCAATGTTGGGAAAAAAGGGGAAATTTTCAGGGCTTTTATTACCAAGCCGATTAATCAGTATATATAATGCGATCGGCAAACACCAATCAGTAATTGATCAATTTCATTGGTTAGCTCGGCTACCTGGATGTCCGAACACCTTCAGCTTGATCCTCTTCAGCGGGCCTTCCACTGTGGACAGTTGCTTGACGAATTTTGTGCGCGCTTTCTCCGGCCTCACTTTGGCCAAAAGTGTGGCAATTTGCTTCTGCTCTTGGGCTAGTGCCATAATCTCAGCGGTCATGCCATCCTTAAAGGCGGCATAAAATCACAAATTCGGAAAAGACCAACATCATTTACATTCGATTTCAAATGGACACTTGCACCGGACAAGCAAAGACAGCGCACAATGTCAATGTGGCCATGGCGAGCGGCCAAATGGAGGGCGGAAAGGCCTTTCTGAAACAGCAAAAGTCACTATCCCATGGTCTATTAGTGGCAATCATTTGGTCGAGATTCTTGAGTCTCGAGCAATAACGCTGCTTGTTTCTTTTTTATACACCGACCGCATTTTGCACATCGACCGGAATGCCAAGTTGGCACAACGATTGTGCAGCCGGGCCCAGTCCACGTTCGGCCGCGATGTGCAGCGGTGTGTCCCCGGCTTGGTCTTGCACGTTTGGGTTGCAGCTAAAACATTTGAATGGTTATCAGCAGGTCATTGTTGATAAAATATTTTGTGTGTGGTCTCGGGCATTTTTCAATTTAACGAGAAAATCATTAGAAATTTCACTCCGCCATTTATTGTTATTAATTAAACCATTCCTTCTTATGTGCTATAATTAAGCCAATGATTACCCCCTGTTCAGCAACAGCAGCGCAATTTCGACATGTCCTCGTAAAAGAGCCAAATGCAGTGCAACTTGGCCATTCTTTGAAGGGATTAATGTATCCGTTCATGAGGGGGAAAAGCAAAAACATTGGCTATTAATTATCCTATTTGTTTCGGCAATGCCACGCACCTGATTCGGCTCGTCCAAATTGGCCCCATTTTCGACCAAATTCTCCACACATTCCAAATGGCCTCGGCTGGCAGCAACGTGAAGCGCAGAATCGCCTTCCTGAAAACACTAATGATTTTAATATGTTAATGACGCTGGTCGGAGTCCGTTTTCCAACAAAATTTATTTTATTTTCCCGGATTCCTACAGTATGACGTTAGGCGGTATTGCCGACTAATCGGATTTATTTTCTTATGGTTGTAACCGTTGCAGCACACCGGAAAATTTCGCATTGGCATTTTGCTTTAATTGGTGAGAATTTGGCAATGTAACTAATTAACGTTTGTTGAAATGTATTTTTTACTAAAATATAATTGGCACATAAGATATTGTGCTTATTAATTGTTCCGACAGATCGGCACACAATCCCAAGTGAAAGATTGACTTTGGATGGCATTTGCGTTTGGCCATTAGTCGCGTCACACTCTTTGACCAAATTTGGCGGCACATTTTGGCCTTGGCTTTGCTCAGTTTGCCCCCCATTTTCATTCTGTTCCTTCTCCTCCTCCTCCTCCTCCTTCTGCTGGTGCTGTTGTACTGCTTCTGCTGTTTTCATTTCCGTTTCCATGGCCATCATTCTCTGCTTCTTCTCCTGCTTTTCCTCCTCTTCAATTCCTTTTTTGTATTCGGCAAAAATTTTGGAGAAAAAAAAAACAAAACAATTTGTTCTTTAAATAATGCGGGAGCGGGAAAATGCTGTTGTGAAAGAGGTATTTATTTTTTATTAATTGGAAAGGCAAAGTTTTAATAGGAAAAGTGAGAAATATTAAACATAATTATTCATTTATTAATTTTAATTTTTGCGAAAGGAAAAAAAGTCGACGATTATAAAAGAGGAAAATTCACAAAATGAAAATTCATTTTAAATATTAATAATCAGGGCTTCGGGGGGGGACAATGGCAAAGGGAGGAGGGAGCCAACCACAAACAGCAGAAGGGGGGCTGGGAGGGAGGACGTGGACGGATTTGGAAATGATATAATGAACGAACTTCATCAGCGCAACATTGGATGACAACCAATAAAATATTCGTCCACTCGGGAGTTAACGGTCTCGAGTCTTGGCACGAAAATGGGATTTTTTGGCCTCCTCTGCATTTAGGAGTCGAGCGCCGTTACAGCATTGCCGCGTTTGGCAAAATGTGAGCGAAAAAAATGGGGGGTCGGCGGATGAATGGAAGCAGAAGATGGAGGATGATTGATGAACATATGGGAAAAGAAGCATAAGCAAAAATGCCGGAATCCTCGAGATTGTGGGCCGGATGAATGTGCCTTTTGTCCCTTTTTACGTACAATATGCCGGTTGTGGGTGTAATGAAATCAGTGGATGAGTGTTTAATTTGCAAATGGTGTCTGCCTTTTACAAAATCCGTGAACTTTCAGGACTGATGAAAATGATTGCCAGGGCGCTGTCTGGCGTGTAAATTGTGTGCCAAAAAGTTGGTCTTCCCGAACCGGTACTCGAGATTCTCGAGAACACCACCGAGAGAAGTGCTTGAGATTGCATAAAAGAAATAAACATCGAATTGGATGGGTGAAGGAGGGGTGGTGGAGGTGAGCATTCGGAGAGGACGGACCCGGCGGGAGGGCGGATGGAAGGAGCGGATGAAATGGATGTGGTGGTTGGACGGGGCGGGAGAGGTGTGCTCTCCGCGTAATGGAGGTGGATTATTATGAAAAGAATGGGGAGGGGGGCGGATGTGGAAGGATTGCCCGAGAGGGGGGGGGGGGGAGGGGAGGTGAGTGAGGATCCGACCACTAACAGCACCCAAAATTGGTGCCAGCCATCCCCCGCAAGGTGAGCGTGGTTGGTTAAGTGCTTCTTTCATCCCAATTCTCGCCCCTCCTCGAGCGCACTATTTCGTTGTCTCTTCTTCTCTAACCGTTCAGTAATAAATGCTCTTTTTTGGTAAGCTTTCCGTCTCTTCTTTCCCACACTATTTCGCTGTGACTGTCTTTTTCTTTCACTCTCTCTCTCTCTCAAGCGGGCGACACATGCACAAAACAGCCCAAACTTGGCCATATTATATTGCCTCATTATCTATGCTCTCTCCCCATCCCCATGGACTCTCTCTCCTCCCTCTTTCTCTCTGTCGCCCTTTTTTGCTGTGTCCGCCGTTTTTCACCGTAGAGACTCCCCCCCTAATTTTGGCTTTTCCCCCTATTCTCCCCCACCTTTCACTGCTCTTGTGCAGGTTGCCCTGAGCATCGCTTTCCGCCACATTTCCTCTGGCGTTTCGTTCACTTCTGGCTTTCCGTCCGAAAGGTGAGCAAATTGCGCACGGAGGACGGCGGCGAATTGGAAATGCATTTTAATTCATTTATTTATGTATTTATTGGTCGGGATTAAGCATAAAGGGAAAAGAAAAAGCGGAGGAAAAGCCGACGAGGACAGCTGAACCAACACTTTGACAGCAACAATTTTGTTGGCCAAAAAATAGGAGAATAAATGGGAAAATTATTCCATGCATTTGTTTATGGGACGAAAACCCATGGCGAGAAATTTATGTGCAAGATGGAAGAGATTTTTGGCATTTATTTGATTGTTATCAGTGATCACTGTTCAAATCACATTGATTCTGGCGCCAAATTTTCTATGCCATGGGGCATTTTGCATGTGCCAAGGGCATCGGCTTCAAGGGGTCACCGCCCACTCTCAACTCAATGGCACACGCATTCCTCGGGGGACAATAAATCCAACAAAGTGTCATTTTTTGGGGAAGGGATTTGTCCCAAAAATGTGTCCCCATTCGAAGGCACAGATAAAATCTTTAACATATTTCGAAAATAAGCCAACAAAATAAGAATAAAATAAATCCCGTGACCGGAGATATCTCTAGGACTCCGATCGGCATATTTTTATTCAATTCGTAAATATAAATTAAAAAATGCCATACCAAATTGGTGGTGTTCAGCTCCACACAGAAGCGGCACAACAAATCCAAAAGGCCGCTTTGTCCATCCCACGCGGCGATGTGCAGCGGCGTCTCGCCATGCTGAAAAAACGAACTTTAATTTCTGAATGGCCAAATACAATATTTTTTGGCATTGTGCCGCGCTTTGATTATGGCACTCTTTGCCTTGTCCTGAAGTTGCGGGTCCGCTCCACGTTCAAGCAGTGCAAGAACAGCTGAAAATGCTGGGAAATTGCCGAGTTTTGTGGCCCTCTTCTGTACCTTGTCCTTGAGCATATCGTGTGGCCAAATGGAGAGCTGTTTCGCCGATCTGAAAGTCTTTTTTTAGCTAATCTCTCTGATCAATTATTTATATTCTGATCATTTTTACACTGTTTGTGGCACTGATCAATTCTGGGCTCAGTGTGAACGTGTTGAACAAATGTGCGTGGCCTAAATGTTGTGTTAGCACATTGATCATTCACTCATTTTTTCGTGATGACTCTAATCACTGATCAGACAAATTGTCCCGCCTCCCACCGTTTCGGGCTGCCCAGATCAGTGCCGTGTCGCCTCGTCCGTCTTCATGTGCCGGGTCCGCGCCCCGCTCTATCAGAAAGGCGGCCAATTCTTGGAAGCCATTGCCACACGCGACATGAAGCGGCGATTCGCCCAACTTAAATTTAAAAATAAAGTTGTAATAAAATGAATTTTTAATGTCCTGGGGTTTTGGTTTTTTTTAAATGTCTTTAAAGAAATATTAAATTTAAATTCTTAAACCGGCATTTCTATTTTTGCCAAAATTTTTTGTATGTAAACAAAATCCTGGAATCTATTAATTGTAATAAATACTTCCAAATTCCCCAACATCATCCAATTTGTTTTTAGTTTTTTAATCTCTCATTCAATTAATCACTGGATTAGTTTAACCGGAAAGAATGTTGTGGCGTCTGTCATTTGGCATCGGCTGGCACTTATTTCTCACTCAATAACTAATTACCTCGTTGACCAAGTGGGCAAGCGGAATGCGACAGCTGTGCACAAGTTGCTTGAGCTGTGCAAGTGCTCCACGTTCACAGGCAATGAAAATGGCACTGATGATGCAATTATCCTTTAATTAGTAAAATTATTATTTTTTACTAATTTATAATAGCAATTTTTTATAATTATAGCCTAAATGTAGATAAATTAAATTTGCAATATTTTTGGCTTTTTTAGCACTGTTTTGATCAGTAGAATGATCAGCGATTTAATTGGAATTCTCAAAAGCGGACAACAAATTTAAACTGATCAGAACAGTGAAGGGATCGGATCAATGACTTAATCCGTCTTTTTTTTAAAGACAAAAGCCATTTTCTGAGAGTTTGAGGGGGACGGGGGAGGGGACAATGTGAGCGATGAGTAAGAGAGTTGAACTTTTTAATTGGGGAGGGGCCAAAAGGAGGGAGGGAATTTAACAATAATGGAAAAACCAAAAAAACACTCACACTCATAAACTGACAATGGGAAGAGATGGACACAGGTGGATGAACAAAAGTAGTCAGAAAAATTGGGTGAGTTTTACAACATTTTTTATGTATTTCCTCACATTGGTGTTTGTGTTTTATACTTCCTTTTCAGAACTCCTCTCTGTCCTACGTCACGAACACTGAACTCGTTTTAGCTGATGAAACTGCTGGCGCTCCTTCGCTCGATGAGAGTGCAATGGGCCCAGTCCGACAACAATCGAATTTATTGCCGTCAAATGAGTCCAATTCCATTCTGCCGTCTTGGGCAATGAAACGACTGCCATTCCATTTGCTGTTCAACGAAGAGAATGAATCGGACAAATTCCAGTCCAAACTGATTTATCACGAACTCACCATTTTCAACGTGCAGGTGAAAAGAATGGAAAATTTGTTGATGGAATAATGTTTTTTTGTTTTAGCATTGGACTTCGCTTATTGAGGAAACCTCGTCCATTCTGAAGCACAGTCGGTCTCATCTTCTGGTCGGCTCCATCACCAACCATGTGAACGAGACGGTGAAGTTCAAGCGTGAGCTGAACTCCGACGACCTTTGTCAAATCAAACAATTGGCTTTCGAGTACCCACGTCTCAGCATTCTGAAGGGGCTCGCCAGTCGATTCCAACGGCTTCCCCTGTGTACGTTTTGTCTTTTTTTGAAATTTCCATATATTTGATTTCCATCATTTAGCCCAAACGAAGGTTTCGCTGATGAAGCTTTGCTGTGAGGTCATTGAGGAGTGGCTGTGCGATTTCGAAGAGCTGAAATTGCCTCCCAAAGAGGAACGGGCCGCGTACGCGTCGTACAGCTCTGCCCTTCGCGAGTCGCTGGTCGTAATCGAAACTGAGTTTCTTCTTGCGAACAACGCAGTGCTGAACACGGACACTGTTTCACTTACGCAAAAGTCGGAAGAACTCGTCAATTATCTTTTGTGCCGAAATGAAATTGACTGGACGGAAAGTGAATCAATTTGTAAGTTTTATCTTTAATTACGCTTCATTCGACACCAGCCTTTGTTTATACGAACATTTCACCTTTTTAGCTCGATGTTTCGATATCGTCGACTCAATTTCAAAAATACATTCTGTAGATGTTGAGAGGGTGTTTTTGGCGCTGATCGATCGTTGGGTCATCGAAGGCCAAGAACAGTCGGACCAAGCCGTTTCACAGATCACTTCCGACCCCGACTCCACCATCGACTTTACTGGCCCTTCGGTTCTGTCCAACTCAGTCAACACCGATGATTCCGACTTTTTCGTTCCGGTCCTTTACGACGACATTCAAAGTCCCATAGAATTAATTGAATTCTTATCTTTTGAGCAATTTCATTTCAGCAACTCGGATCATTGTCCTTTTGCGACGGATTAGGGAACCGACGAAGAAAATCTTGGAATTTTCACACAAGTCTGAAATTGTGAGTTGGCTGTTTTCTTTGCTAATTGTTCATTATTTGTTGGATTAGGATGTGTCGGTGCTCCCCGGCGGTTATTTAACCAAAGTTCGCATTGCCTGCTGCATTTTGCGCTTTCTGACCGATGAACAGATGAGGACAATGTTCAACATTAGCATAGACCAATTTTAGTAAGTCATCATCGGCACTGAATTCCATTATAATTTACGTAACTCTTTTAGCGGAAATTTCGTCACTATGCTCAACCAGCGGCTTTACTCATTGTGCCGCATCGATTCGTCGCCGAAGGATCTGAAGGAGGCCGAAAGGGTGGACTTTGTGCGAACCATTCTCTCGCCCCAATCAATTTTCCGCCAAACTCCTGAAGTCTCTCCCCTCATTTTGTTTTTAATTTTTGCTTTTATTTCATCTTTTAAAGATCGCCCGTCTTTTGGTTTGTCTGATCGTCGACAATGACATTGATGACCTGACAACACTTGGCAAAGCTGCCCAACGTCTCGTCCAACTTCGTCTGTCCGTCCCTCTCTTGGAATTGCTGAAATATTTGCGCAACATCAAGGGAAAGGACATCAGAACCATCCCAAACATTTCGGCATTTTTTGCTAAGACCTTTGAGGCACTCTTTGACAAGATCGGTCCGCTTTATTCGCTTGTCTAATTATGACAATTAATTAATAATTAGTCCTCAATTTTTATCAGATGCACCAGCAACTGATCGGAAGGAACTTGCTTCGCTCGTTTTCTTCTTGATCAGGTAGGTACTCGTTGAAAAGGCTGTTTAAAAGGAATCTTAAAATTATTTTAACTTCATTTAATCGCAATTTTTTCTTTTTGCGTATTTTCAGCTGCCCCGTTGAGGGCGATGGTCATTTCGCTCGCTCCGTTTCTCTGCTGGCGTCGAGTGGTGCCAACTTCGCCTCTTCGTTGGTGGCCATTTCCGATAATTCAACGGCGGTACGTTTCGTAATTTAATTTTTCTCGTATTAGTTAATTACTTTTTTCACAGGAAGTAAATTTGGCCAATGAAAGTGGAAAGATGGCTGATTTGTGTGGTGGAAATTGAAAAGATAATGAAAGAGGACAACTATTGATGTACACATTTATTGAAATGCGGGTGTGTTGGCGAATTGATATTTTAGTGCAATATTTATTTAATAATATTTTTTGGTATTTTAATCATGTATTTTTGACTCTCAATAAAATAATTAATATATAAGCAAATGCAATGTATTCATTAGAATAAGGGTTTTAGTGCAGAATACGCGTCCCATGAATTTCATCAATAGCAAAATTTTTAGACCGGAATTTTGAAATGACCGGGCCGGGAGTTGGAAAATAGAACGGGATCCCGGGTCCGGAACTCCAGGTTTTTCGAGACTCCCGTTCCCAATTTTTGGGCCGGGGCTCTAATTGTAAGAGAGTAAGGTGCGAGAGAATTGGAATTTTATTAAAAATTCGAAAAAAATTTTATAATCTTTCTTTTAGCTTAGAATTATATCAAGCCTGCAAATCGACTTTTTTTGCTTTTCAAAACCCTTTTTTACTGCACATTGTCTTTTTACCAGTTGAAATTGCTCCAAATTTTCAAAAAATCCAAAGTTCTATCTTGAAAATTTGAATTAAAGTTTTGAGGTTAAATCATTGGTAAAAATCCAACTCGTACTTTTTCAAAACTCGTATATACTGTGAAAACAGAAATTTGTCTCAAATCGAAGTCGAGTCGGGTTTCTGCTTTTAATTTGTAATTTCCCAAAATTTAGCTCCCCATTTTTGTTTGGCTCTAATGCAGTTTACGCGTCCAATCAATGACTATGTATCCTAGGTTTCTTAAGTCATAACTTTTTTCTTTCTTGCACAAAACTCACATTCTTGGTATCAATCGGGAGCTTAAAGTCCACAGTTGTTTTTGTATAAAAAAAAATTCTCGGACAAAGGCAACAATCAAAAAATTATTGTTGAATATACACGAAAAATTATGAATTTCAGGTTTTTTCATTGCAATTTTTTTCTTAATGCAAGTATTTGCTCTTTTCTTGTATTTATAAATTCCCGGGACTTTAAGCTTTAAATTGATACGAAGGATGTATGGATTTATCAAGTAAGAAAAAAGTTATCAAATGAAACATGAATCAAAATCTAAAAAACTAACATTTTTTGTTCATAATCAGTAGGTGGGCGGCACCCACCAAAATTTTACAATAATTCCATCAATGAGAAGGGAAATAAATGAAAAAGTATTGTGGAATACAGTATTTAAATCACGGTAGCCAGATTAAAATTTTCAAAAGCCTCATTTGGCAGGCAAAAAAGCCTCATTTTTGCAAAATTATTCAAAACACGTTTAAAATGCTCAAATGTTATATTTTTATTTTTTCCATGATCAATCAATTTGAGCAATTTTTTGTTAGAAATAAGCATTTGGGAAATTCTGAGCACGAAAAATCGAAGATTTTTTTGCGGCACTTTTCAAAAACTTTCGGGGAATAAGGGGCCGGCGGTGCCGATAGGCGCCGCCGGGAAAATTTTTGTAATTTTTAATGCGATTTGTTAACAGATTTGTCCACAAAAATGGCCAAATTTGTGATTTTTGCAAATTTTTTCGAAATTGCATTTTGTTTCAAATTTTGTGCTCTTTCTGTCCGTCATATTCGTCTTATACGAAAAATTTTATCCAACCTCCTAGGAATTTTTTTAAATAAAGTTTACCCGATTTCAAGCATTTTAGGGTTTTCAGATCACCCTGAAGGAGTGATCTGATTACTAGGGCTGGGAATTTAAGTCAAATGACTTTTTTTGCTGACTCGAAGATTTTTATGATTCTTTGGTTTAATTTTTTACCTTTTTGGATAAAATTTGTCATTTTACATCCCTAAATTTGAAAGTTTTTAGCAACTATTTACCGATTTTTAGCGGGTCGGGGTCACTTTGGCGCGGCCATTTTGGCGCGGCCACTTTGGCGCGGGTATTTTGGCGCGAGGTTTTTTTGGCGCGAGTTTTTTTGGCGCGGGCCATTTTGGCGCGGCCACTTTGGCGCGGCCGTTTTGGCGCCCTATATAAAATGGCTTTTTTGGCGCCGTAAAAGAATTTTTAAAAAATTTTCAAAATTTAGAACTAACCCTGTCAAAATCAATTTTTTCCTGCTGTGCGCTACATTATGATGTAATTTTGCTTAAAAAATAAAATTTTTATTTGAAGTGTTTGTACCATCGAATATTGGGTTGTGTTACGAATTTTCGAGTCCAAATCCAGTATACATATTCTAATTTGAGTCCGGGGTTCGTAATTAGTCAAATCTATGGTCAGATTATGATCAACACCCTCGAAAACCCACCGAATAGTAATTTTGGACCAAAATATAAAAGTTAAATTAGGCACCACAATTCTGCACCATTGCTAGCAATTGTATTAACATGGTTCTTTTAAAGAAAATGGCTTATAATTATCCATAAAGAAAGACAAACTAAAAATTTTCTGAAAATTTTTGGAGATTTTTCAACTCTGGCGCCAAAAAAGCCATTTTATATAGGGCGCCAAAATGGCCGCGCAAAAATGGCCCGCGCCAAAAAAGCTCGCGCCAAAAAAACCTCGCGCCAAAATACCCGCGCCAAAGTGGCTGCGCCAAAATGGCCGCGCCAAAGTGGGCGGTTCCCATTTTTAGCAACTATTTTGGGGGTTTTTAGAAACTAAAAACTAACTATTTTGGCACTTTTTAGTAACTATAAATCGTATCCCTAATTATGACGCGGAGGGATTTTGACGGGCAGCGGCCTATTTTAGGTCCCTATTTATACGGGCCAGGACGTTTTCGCGTGGCCGTTTTCGCGTGAGGGCCGTTAACATTATCAATTTTCTCACTGGTGTTTCCGAAACTATGAAATGCGACCTTAGTTTGTTCTGAAATTTGTTATTTTTTGTTATATTTTTATAAAATTTTAATATTTTTTCCGTTTGACGCACATCCGACCAAACTGACAAATTATTGTAGAAGATATGTATTAGCCGCAAGAAATAAAAAAATTAAAAAGTTAAGAAATTTGTCCGAATGCGGGTTCGGATTCGAAACATGGATGTTTTGCACAAATCCGACCAATTTCAGTCCTAAACAGCTACTCACGCGAAAACGTACCCCACGCGAAAACGTACCCCACGCGAAAACGTACCCCACGCGAAAACGTCCCAACGCGAAAACGGCCACGCGAAAATGGCCACGCGAAAACGGCCACGCGAAAATGGCCACGCGAAAATGGCCACGCGAAAACGACCCCGACCGCTATTTATAAAGTTAAGTGCCTAAAAATACGACCAAAATGTTATTCTATAAATTGTTTAAAAAATGTGAAATTAAAAATTTGAATTTTCGACTTTTTGTTCGAGGTCGGGTCCGGGATTCGGAATTGGTCGAAATGGATGTCGGACTCGTGATCACTGATCAGCGACCCCGAAAAAATCACAAAATATTTAAAAAAAAATCAGCTCGATCATAATTCCATCAGCTTTTTGCCGTCCAATTGAGCCAACAATTCGGTCAGTCCAAAGCGTTCCTTGGGCAACAGCACGAACATGAACTCTTCTCCACCTTTGTATGGCATGCCGAGGAGTTTGAGCTGTACAAGCAAGCAAAAAATTGGCAAATCGATCGAAACAAAAATTCATGAAAATGTCTAAACGACCTGAGCGTTCTTGTAGTAAATGAAATAGGCCTCCAAATTAAATCAAAAAACACCATTTTTTACCCATCGACGTTCTCCCGCTGCTCAGCCGCGGGACGAAAAATGTCAATCATTTCGGCAATTTCGCCTTCTTCCGCCAAATCGCGCGCCCTTTTGCCTTAAATGGGAGAAAATTGGTTACATAAAAGTGGCGCAACTTTTAGCATTTTCGCTCACCATCAGTGCCAATTTGGTCAGTTCTCGCGCCGATGGCCACCAAATGCCGTAATTTTTTTTTTTGCTATTTCCATCAAATAACATTTAAAAAAAATAAATATTCGGACTTTTGAAATTGCCGCAAAAGGCCGAAGACAGCCTAATTCAAAAACTTTATGATTTTTTTTTACGTTTTTTTCTTTTTTTTAGTATTTTTCTCACCAACGTCCACGTGTCCCTCATCGCTCGCGCGTATCAGAGCTGTGGTGCCATCGATTGCTTCTTGGTTGACATCCGCTGCCCATTCGTCCACCAGCAAACGACACACTTCCAAACGGGCTTCAATGGCGGCTCCCATAAGCGCAAATCTCGTTCCTAAAAGTCGAAAAAAGGAATATTAATCCACTAATTTTGGGCAGTTAGAGACAAAATGCACCCGAGAAATCAGTCTGTTCAACGATTGCACCGCGTGAAAGGAGCAAGCGCGCAATGTCGACCTAAGAAAACGCGACAACACCACTTATACAAATCATTCAACTCTTCCACCTGTCCCGAAAAGGAAGCGGCGATTAATGGCGTAATTCCGTCGGTGTCCGCGAGATTGACGTCGGCGCCATGCTGGACGAGAAGAGTGGCTGAAAATGGGAAAAACATTGGCAGTTACAGCGGCATCCATGGATTTGCCTCACCAATGTCCGAATTGCCATTGAAACATGCGCACAGCAGCGCCGATTCGCCAGAGTCCGTTCCCGATTCGACGTTGGCACCATGGACGATCAGCGCACGGCATAGCTCCAAATCGGCAAAAACGACAGCGGCCCAAAGCGGCGTCACATCTGTAAATTTGGGGACAACATTCAAATGAGGCGGAATTCTGCTGCTGCTGCTGCTCACTCATGTCCAAGCCGTTCAGTTGGCCAAGCATAGTCTGCTGCGGATCTGCGCCCTTCTCCAACTGAATTAAAATGGGGGAAATCAATCGCTGCCGATTACCGTCAAACAAAAACCCCTCTTTTACCAAGAAAACTGCCGTTTCTGTGTGCTTGTGTAGCATTGCGTTGATGAGAGCGGGTCGAGGATTTTGGACATCCGGTTGGTTCATCCGCTGCAAAATGCTCAACTCATCCGCGTCCAGCGAGTCGACCAGCGCACGCAATTGTCCGATGTTTCCCTCGTTGACGAAGGCGAAGAATTGGCGAGTGCGTTGCTCAAAATTGTCTTCATCAGCAGCGACAGAGCCAAAAATGTTTCCCTTAAATTTGGAAAAATAAAAATAAATAAGATTCAAAAAAAATTTTAAAAATTCAGTACCATTGCCGAAAATTGGGAGAGACAATGACGGAGAACGGAGTGGAGAATGAATGGTTGGGAAAGGGAAAAATGCAACGCTTTTATACTCCATCGAATCCCACTGAAAAGGCACAAAAATTTGCACATCCTTTTTTTGTGGGTTCACAGACAAAGGTATAAAAGGAAGGAACATTTGGCAGTTTTAAAACACTTTCACTATTATTGGTTTTTGCATTTTCAGCGTACAATTCGTTGACACTTTGTCCCCATTTTTCGACAATGCTAATTTCAGCAGATTAAGTACATTTTTACAATCTTTAAATAAGATTTTGCTAAATCTTCTAATTTTTTTAATCAACAGGTCCAGATCAATTTAGAAATCCAGGTCCAGGCATGAAAAACCTGGCCAAAAATTTGTAATGCTATTTGTCCTTTGAACGAAAATACAAGCAGCCGAAATGGGCAATTCAAATTTCTTGCGCCTCCCCTAGAGAAGTCGCAGTTCCAAAAATTAGTACACAGTGTTCCAACTAGGGAACGACCAATCCGCCGAAATTGGCAAATAATTGTGAATTTAAAAACGATTTTATGATGGGATTAAAACTGAGGAAGGGCAGAGAGAAATTTTTCTTTATATTCCTCTTATTTCATCTTTTGTATGCTTTCTTTTCCCCCAGCCGTCGCTTGTGCTTACAATTAGTTCATTTAACTTTTTTCTCTCTCTTATTCAAAATGGAAAAAGAGTCAGGCGCAAGGGAAGAGAAAGGGAAAGAAAATAGACGAGTGAGAATTAGCACAGAGAAAGACAGGGCAGAGGGAAGGAGAGAGTGTGTGTGTTTCCCTGCCGTTCTCTCTCCTTTTCCAACCCATCAAAAATATCCTCTTCCATTTGCCTGTTCTTTCTGCCTTTTCCACTTTCAGTACTCCCAGGGGGCGTGCGATTTTTGTACGCCTTTCGCGTGCAATTTTTGGACGCCCTCCGGGGTTTAAATGCTTTTCATTATTTTTTTTCAAAGTAATAACCCTGGCTCAACAGTCAGTTTTTATGGTCGCAAATCATAACGTTTCGGGAAATTGCTTCAAAACAGTTTATGGCGGAACGCCATTTGAGGCCGCGAAGCGGCCGAATGCACCCGATGAGGAGCACCATTAGCAACGGTCCTTTGCGCGAAGCGCTCATTTTCAATATATATTTTTCGGTATCTATCGAAAAAAACGGCCGAGAAATTTTTGTATTTTCAGTTTTTCGATATTTAACCTCCGGGTTTTAAATTCCTTTCATTGCATTTTTTCAAAGTCAGAACCCGGGCTCAAACAATCAGTTTTTGGCTTTGAGTGCAAAATGTTAACAGATTTTGTCCTAAAATTTTCAATTTTGCGATTTTGAGCAAATTTTAAAGAAATCAAAGGATTTTTAAGGCACGGCGATGCCGATATAAATCGCCTGTAAGATTTTTAAAATTGGCACATTCCAAAAAAATGACCTTGTTTTACGTTAAATTTTAAAATTTATTGATAAAACACATACAGGGTTGTTGCGAATCGAAAAATAAAATACGAAAACGGAATGCCGTAAAAAACGAAAACACGAAATGCAAAATTTTTTGCTAAAAATTCTAAAAATTTTTTGAATTATTCTTAAAATTAGATCAAAAAAATTTTCAGAAGTTATTTTATCATCTAATTTTTTAATAAATTTACAAAATTTTCTTGTTGTATTATTACCAATTTTTTATATATGAGGACCGGCGGCGCCTAGGAAAAAGGAAAATCTTCAAATCATTTTTATGGCTTTTTGGGTCAACCATTGCACCTAAAATATTTTTAAAATTTTTTTTTTGGTTTTTGGCTATCTTTTAAAAAAGAAAGAGGTATTTATTGTTTTATTAATTGGAAAGGCAAAGTTTTAATAGGAAAAGTGCGAAATATTAAACATAATTATTCATTCATTTATTAATTTTAATTTTTGCGAAAGGAAAAAAAGTCGACGATTATAAAAGAGGAAAATTCACAAAATGAAAATTCATTTTAAATATTAATAATCAGGGCTTCCATTTTTATGTAAATATATATTTTTTTCCTGGCTTCTCCATGCTCTAAATAGTGGGAAAAACACTTTCTTTTTTGTGTTTGCGAACAAAAGTTGGGACTTTTATTTACATATTTTGGGATTTTTCTACATATTACATTTGTACATATTTTTATACATATTTTGGACTTTTTCGCATTTTTTCGTACATATTTTGCATTTTTTGAGAATTTTTAAGGAATTTTTTATTAAATGCCCCCAAAAATATCCAAAATTTCGCAATTTTTTCAAAAATTTTGAGAATTTATAGAATTTTTTGTGAAAATGTGCTCCAAAAAAAATATTTTTTTTTTTGAATGGGATATCAAAAATTAATTTTTTAAATACTAAAAGATGATTTGATTCTAAGTCTATTTAGGTCATTTTTATGACAATTCGTGCCTATTTCACCCTTTAGAAAGAATTTTTTCCCAAAAAAATCACCATTTAAAAGAATTTTATTTACATATTTTAGTACATATTTCTGGATTTTTATACATATTTCATACATATTTTAGCATTTTTTATACATATTTTATTTACATATTTCGCAATTTTTCTTACATAAAAATGGAAGCCCTGTTAATAATAATTAAATTATTTTCAAAATGCGATTTTTTTCATTGCCTTTTTGGCCTTCGGATGAATATTTTGATTAAGAACTTTTGCAAAAGCACAAATAATTTTGGGATTTATAACTTTTTTAAAAGTTTATGAAATTTTGAAGGCAATTTAGTGAACACTTAGGGCTTCAAATGATATCAAGGATTAATAATTTGGTTAATTTTGAGCGAAATTTTGAATAAATTTTGTCAAAATAGTGATTCAGCACCCATCTAATGAGAATGTATTCAGTTTATTATTGAGGGAAAGGCGAAAGAAATGTGAGGTTATTTGGTTGTTCGGTGAAGGCGATTGGTTCTCCACTGATCACTGATTGGCTTTCAGTTGCGCTGTCTTTCTCCTCCTCTCCTTACTCTGATCAGATGATCATCCGATCGGGCTTTCCCGGCCCCTCCGTTCTGCTGCTGATCACTTTGCCACCGGCCTCAACCTGTTGCTGCGGTTGATTGGCGCCGGTGGTCCGATGGCGAAGGTTTTTGGCTGTGCCAAAAAAGTTTCGAATTGATCCGCTTTGGCTGCTGATCAATTGTCTCAGTTTGGAGCTTTTGCGGCGTTTCTCACCAAGCATTTCTGAATTTTCATCTTTTGGCTTTTTTTCCCTATTCCCCCCCCTAATTTTGGCTTTTCCCCCTATTCTCCTCCACCTTTCACTGCTCTTGTGCAGGTTGCCCTGAGCATCGCTTTCCGCCACATTTCCTCTGGCGTTTCGTTCACTTCTGGCTTTCCGTCCACCAACCGTCGGCCACTGCCCGTGTAGCTCAGTTTTTTCTGCTGCGTCGGCTCAAAAACCTTCGGCGGTGGCGCGTGGGGCTGCGCTTGGCCGTCCACCGCTGCTAACGACGAGGCCGGCACAAGCAATTCGCACAAATCGCGACGGCCCGCGAAAAACTCCGCGGGTCCGTCCATGCCGGCGTTGTTCATCATGCCAATCATTTTTGTTTTTTTTGCTTCCTCTTTTTTGATGACCGCCGCGATGAATGAGGGGAATTGATCAAGAATTGAATTTTATAGGGATCTGTTCTGTGAGAGAGGGGCAAATGATTAAATTGGCGATTGAATTCAGTGATCAAATCAAAAAATAAAAACCCACGCAGCAGAAGAATCAAAAATAGAATTTGCAGATCGATAATGAAGACGAAAGGTGAGGGTGTGGGGGTGATTAGAGATAAGATCAAAGAGGAAGAGGAGGAGGCAATTAAAAGTAATCAAATGGAGAGGAAAACAAAATACTATGGGTGGGTGATTAATTTGTTGATTAATTTTGAAAATTTAATTCTTAAAAAATGGAATTTTTGAATTGTAATTTGTTGGGGTGGTCCTTTTTTCTGATTGTTTTGCTGCGGAATAAATCAAATTTGGGGTTGAACTAAATGAAGCGAAAGGAAAAAAACGCTCAACAATTAAATAGGAACAATTAATGTCAATATTTGTGCAAAAAAACATGCATTTGGGGAACAGAAACTGAAAAAGGGACATTTTGTCAAATTGGACGACCCCAACAAATTCTCTCTCTCAGCCCAAAAACACCATTAGTAAAATTAACCATCATCAGCAGCAGCAAATGAAGTGCGCTCAGGGCTGATCAATTTGCTCTGCTGATCAACCGCCATTATCTGTGCTGATCATTTATAAGGGACGAGCGGAGTAAAATTGGCGGGGGGGGCGGAGGGATTGCGCAAAAACGCAAAAAGTGGTTGATGATGCGGTGGTGGTGATGAACTCTGTGCAAGTTGAGCGAACAGTTGCGAGGGTGGTGCTGCAGCAGCAGCAGCAGCAGCAGCGGCAGTGGTGGGAGGGCGAGGCGGTGATGACGACGCAATTCCTTCCGTCCCCCGTCCTCCGCCGTTGCGTAAGGGCGTGCCCACCGCCGAAGTTTTGGAAATTGAAAATTTAAAAATGACTAAACATATTAATGTAATAATGATGGTGATGATCAACTGGGTAATTGGTGCAGCTGCACAGAGAAGCAATGGTGTTAAACAAAAAAAAAGAAGGAAACCGCGGCACAAAATTCCATTCTTTTCGTGAAACCAAAAAAAATTGAGAGTAAAGAAAAACGAAGGATTTAGTTAGGGATGATCCGGGTCCCGGCCCTTTGCAGGGTTTCGGCGCTGTCGAGTCTGAATTTTCATTAAAATACATTTACTTCTTGGGTTGAATGAGCATCTGATTTCTAAAAATTCAAAAAGTGTGCCCGAAAAAGTCAAGGGCAACATGAATTTGATTTTTTAAATGAAAAACTTTTGAAATTTGGTGAGGTAATGGGAGACAATTTTTGAAAATTGTGAACAAAATTCCCATTTATATAACACTCCAAAAAAATATTTATAATCAATTTTTGATGCTCAATTTTTTGCCAAATGTCCGGCAAAAGTGCTACCGCTGCTGCTGCCACTGCTGGTGGCAGCGGAGGTGCGGAAACATCACACGCAATTCGCGTGTAATTTGGACTAATTTGTCGGCCGGGTGTCGTTCCGATGATTTATTTGTCAAATTTCACAAATGCGCGCGATGATGACGACACAAAATAATTTCCTTCTCCACCTCCACATCATCATCATCATCATCAACAATTTTTCTGCTAATTGTCGTCGTGTCGTCGCTTTTTGTTTGGTGAATTGTGCGGACTGTTTAGCCCCCGGGGGGGGGGGGGGGGGGGGACAACAAACAAATCGCACCTTTTTAAACGCCAAAACTGACTCTTGAAGGACAAAAGCCATTTTCTGAGAGTTTGAGGGGGACGGGGGAGGGGACAATGTGAGCGATGAGTAAGAGAGTTGAACTTTTTAATTGGGGAGGGGCTCAAAAGGAGGGAGGGAATTTAACAATAATGGAAAAACCAAAAAAACACTCACACTCATAAACTGACAATGGGAAGAGATGGACACAGGTGGATGAACAAAAGTGCCGAAAAGAGGAGAGTTTTTTGAAGTTTTTGCTGTGACTCATCATTAGTGCTGGAAATGATGTACCTGGACTTAAAAAAGCTAAATATGGACTAAAAAGCTCAAAAATGGCCAAATATGTACCAAAAATTTGGTTAAATAAATTTAAAAAATATCATAAAAATTACAAAAAATAAATTTAAACCTCAAAAAATGCCAAATTTATCAAATCTAGCTACAAGAATTGCAGACCAAATACATCTCAAGATTTTTTGGTAAATCTCATTCTGTCAGCGAAAATTTTTGGAGGCAAATAAAATATTTAAAAAAATTTGCCAAATTTCGAAAAATTTCTTTTTTGTGGTTTATTTTTATAAATTTCCAGAACGTCGATCCTTAGGTGTGTATTTTTCGCTTTTTTGCATTTTTCTTGATGACTACAAATAGATTCATCTAGATAATTAATATGTGATTTCGTTTTTAAATTAGTAAAATCATGAAACTCTTAGTAAAAGCATAGATTTTGGCAGTTTTTACGCAAAAAGGTCGTTTTGGCGCCGACGTTTTGGCGCCAGCCTCAGTTTTTTTATTATAACTTTTTTCTTTGTCGACTAAATCTAACGATCTTGGTATCATTCGAGAGATCCTCACATGCTCTATTAGCCTTACAAAAAAACAAAAAAAAATTTAGCCTGTAAAAAAAGTTATTAAGAAAAAACTTCAAAAATTTCGACTTTTTTGCAATTCCATGTTATAAGTATAAATTTTTTGTTAATTGTCTAATCGCGAAGTAATAGCTTAGAAATAGCTTCTAAACATGTTAAGCTTTCGAAAGATACCAAGATTATTGGATTTGTTTAACAACTAAAAAAGTTATAGTCCGAAAACTTGAGCTGGCGCCAAAACTCGGCGCCAAAACGATACGGACCCATAAAACAATCAAACAAATATGACATTCTCTTATTGTTTGATTAACCATAAGCCCGGTACAAATTTGTTTCAGAATCCGATGAAATTTGAAAGGCAATGAATGATTTGTTTAAAATTGGCATTTTGCATTCACTTTTTGTGCCATTCTCCCAATTTTTCAACGATCAATTAAAACGGGGATAAAGGAAAGGCAAGAAGAGCCGTTCGCATCGCTAGTTATTCCGCATAATGAGAGAGAGAGAGTACACCAAAGAGAGGTGAGCAAAGAAGACATACAAAAAGAGAATACAATGGGAACATTTCTCCTTGTCACTCCTTTTTATTAACCCATCTTAAATTCGCTTTTTATTTCCCAAATATTCTCTCATTTCACTCTTTATTTTTATCCCTGGTCCCTCTGTATTCGGACGATGAAATCTTTCGCCTTTTACTAAAGGTTTCCGTGCAGGGGGACGCTTATGGGTTAAACCCAATTTTTGGACCGTGGTGCGACTTTTGGGGATTTGCAACTTGGGGACCCGACATTTGGGGACCCGACTTTTGGGGATCCCGACATTTGGGGACCCGACTTTTGGGGATCCGACACTTAGGGATCCCGACATTTGGGGATCCCGACATTTGGGGACCCGACTTTTGGGGATCCGACATTTGGGGATCCCGACATTTGGGGACCCGACATTTGGGGACCGAACGACATTTGAGCAAAAGACACTTAAGAAAACCACGGACATTTGGCAACCCGACATTTAGGGACCCGACATTTGGGGATTTCAATAAAACAAAAAAAAATTTAAAAATTTAATTCTAAGCCACAAAATTAATTCTGTTTTCACATCCCGTTGGCCCTTGGGAAAGGCACTTTAAATAAAAATTGGAAAAAGGTCTATAAAAAATGTATTGTGGTTTGTCTATTGTGTTGTGGTTAGTATGGGCTCAAAATTCTGCGCCTCCTCGCGGTGAGTCCGGAAACAGAGTTAATTTTTAAAATATTAATTAATTTTTTTGCAATGGAATTAACTCTGGCTAAAGCAGACGTAATTTTGTCTAATTTTGTGGCTTAGAATTAAATTTTTAAATTTTTTTTTGTTTTATTGAAATCCCCAAATGTCGGGTCCCTAAATGTCGGGTTGCCAAATGTCCGTGGTTTTCTTAAGTGTCTTTTGCTCAAATGTCGTTCGGTCCCCAAATGTTCATTTCCTCACACGTGAACCCCCCCAAATGTCGGATCCCCAAATGTCGGGTCCCCAAATGTCGGGATCCCCAAATGTCGGGATCCCTAAGTGTCGGATGAAAAAAAAAATAACGAAAAGCATTCAAACCAGGAGGCGTCCAAAAATTGTAGTCGGGTCCCCAAGTTGCAAATCCCCAAAAGTCGGGTAGCCTTTTGGACAGCGCCTTCTCCAGGGAGGGCGCGAAAAATGGTTATGTATGGGAATTTAATTCACAAAAAATTCTTAAAAAAACGACAGATAAAAAAAAAACCATTTTAAATTTCTCGAATAGCAAGCAATTAAAACGGTTAATTTCTAACGCAAAAAAGATACGTTTCAGTAATTATGCCACCAGATTTTGGCTATAGTTTTTCAATCTCATCATTTCATTCCCGATGGTTTAGGAAAATTGATTTTTTCCGGGTTTTTCGAGAGAGAGAGAAAGAAGAATTAAGAGAGAGAGAGAGAGAGAGAGAGAGAGAAGCAAGTGAGAGAGAGATAAAAAGGAGAAAGTGAGAGAGGGAGGCAAATCATTTGTTCAAATGCACAAGCAGAAGAAATGCAAAGGAAGAAAATAGCGTACATTTAATGGGCAGAGAAAAGGGAGAAGTGAGAGAGAAAGTGCATATTTGCTCCCTCTTTCCTTCCTCCCTTTTCAACTCATCATTAATTTCTCTCTTCCTTTTCCACTTGTTCCCAGCCAATCGCTACCTTTCTTGAGACTGTACTTCTCAGGATCATTTCTGTAGTACGGTTTCCCGGTGGGAGTTCCACCTTGCTCGCCAAAGCACCCGCGATGACGAGACTCGGCGTCGTCCCCTGAGCGTGAAACTCGCTGGGGGCGTCGCTGAAAGCATTTTTGGTGATCGCCCGGCGTTGAGGAACGTCGGCTGGCCCCCCCTGGGGGGTCGGCCGCGGGGGCGACGCTCTCTGAGCGGGTTTAAATGGCGGGAAGAAACGGAGTTGCAAAGTGATTTGGCACGTTTTACATCATTGGATAATTGAGAGAAAGCGAAGCAGTGATTTGGGCAAGAAAAAAAATACCAAAACCCGTTTAAAGAGTAACGGTGATTTAGAAAATCGTAAAGGGAGTGAAACAATTAAGAGTATTATTACCCGGGTCTTAGCATTTTTAAAAAGAATTATTTATTTTTTTTAAATTAAATTTTAAGTAAAAAAGAAAAAAATATGCGTTAAAATTTAATAAAAGCGAAAGACATAAAATTGAACGAGAAATTGCCGGTGATTTGGGAATGAAACGGCATAAAATTTATAAAATGAAAAGAGAATTAGGTAAAATAAAATAAAATATTATTGCAATTTTAATAAATTATTGACTAATAATTGCTTAAGATGGACAGAAGAAATATTCAGACGAGCAAAGAATTGAGAAAATTGAGCAATTTCAAAAAGTGAAAGAAAAATTTGCAAAAGAATTCAATTTAAAAACGAATAAAAAAATTGAAGAGAAAATTGCGAAAAAGATTGGCCTTAGGCGGTCCACGGTTTATGCTTGGATGAAAAAATTTGGAATAATAACTAGTAAGATTTTTAATAAAAATAAAACAAAAGTTGAGCGGTACTATCAAAGTTTATTACGATAAAATAGCAATATTTTTAAAAAACGTTACCGATACCGAGACCTGAAAACTGGCAATTACCATTTTGCTGAGACCGCACAACTCTAATTTAATCTTTAATTAGTCATTCTTTTTTTCAGCTAAATTTTATTTATTCAAAATTGTTCGGCCGAACAAAAAGGAACTTAAAGTTTTTTAGCTCTTAACGTTATTTTAGAGCAATCCCCAGACACGAAGGAATAATTATGCCTCACCCCATTTTGGGGTTTGGCTCGACTTTTCAGTGCCTAATATTTTCGCACCTACTTCCTCCCCTCTATACACACTTGGTGTGTTTTTCCGGCATTTGCTAATGCCTTTTTTACATTAGCTGCCGTGGCGGCTTTGTGGAATAATTATTCCTTCGTGTCTGGGGATTGCTCTAAAATAACGTTAAGAGCTAAAAACTTTAAGTTCCTTTTTGTTCGGTATGGGGTGTAACCCACTTGGCCAAGTGGGTTACACCCCGACCAAACAAAAATTTCTGAGCAATTTGAAATTGTCAAAAAGTTCAACAGAATGAAAAACAAAAATCCATTTCTAAGTGATAGGAAAATCATGCAAAAATTGGGAATAAAAGGTGCCAATTTGAAAAGATGGAAGAAAAGTTCGATCAAATGAACCAAAAATAGATAAGCAGAGAGCGAGAGAGAGAGAGATGGAGAGAGAGAGAGAGAAAGAGAGAGAAGGAAAAGAAGACAGACAAAAGGGAAATACAATGGGAACATTTCTTTTTGTCGCGTCCTTTATTCTAGCCCATAATAAATTTCTTATTTAATTTAAGAATATTCTCTCATTTTGCCGTTTTTTTTATCCCTGGTCCCTCTGTATTCGGACGATGAAATCTTTCGCCTTTTACTAAAGGTTTCCGTGCAGGGGGACGCTTATGGGTTAAACCCAATTTTTATACAGCGCTTTCTCCAGGGAGGGCGCGAAAATTTATTAGAAAAATCAATAATTATCTTTTCCTCACCCGGCATAAGCAGCCAACAAATGCCAAATGGCATGCAAATACGGCGTGCCAAGCTGAAGCCACAGGTCGCAAATCATTTTGTCGGCCAGCCAACAGCTCACTGCCATTATCCATGCGAACAAAATGCGTTTAGTCAATTGGGGAACCTCGGAAATGCCACCTTTTCTGAGTAGAAATAGCAAAACTATTTCACACAATTTCAAAATAAACTTTTGCCAAACAAACCGAGTGCCCTCGTGGTAAATGAAAATGGCACAAGGCAATGAAGAAGCTATCAAAACGAATGCATTCACTGCCGGTTCAATGAAACCGAGAACGGACACCGAAACGGACAAAAGAATGACGGCCAAACGAAAGTGAGGCCTAAGGGGGAAAAGAATGGTCAATTAGTGGGAAAAAATCAATAATTTAATTATTTTAAACTCATCGCTGGAGCGCTCAGGAATTTTTGTGCTTTTCTGCCAAGACTAAAAGTTTATTTGTAATTAAGCAGAATCCTCAATTCGGGGAATTCATTTGCCTTTTCTCGCCACATTTCAAGAGGATAATTGTCGAATCGACCGACCCAAGGTAGCCGTAGAATAAGCACTGATTTTATTCATTAATTTAGACATACAAAAATGTTTCAGCAGATAGTAGAATTCCTTACTAGACCAGAATTTTTCGAGATGCCTTAGGATTCTAAACTTTTTCGATCGATATTTTTCAAAAAAATAACAAAAAAAAAATTAAATATCGAAAAACTGAAAATACAAAAATTTCTCGGCCTTCGGCCGCTTCGCGGCCTCAAATGGCGTTCCGCCATAAACTGTGCCCCGTCCCTGGGGGCGATAGCGGAGGACCAGGACGAATGGCCAGGAAAAGAAACCCGGCCTCGCAAAAAGCCACCCCCGCCCACGGGGCTGGACCCCGAGTTATTAGTTTGGAATGCGTCTAAGATAGTTAAAAATTTAACAAATTTTGCACTTTTCGTCGATCGACATAACACCCTGCGCGAGTGCCAAAAGTGCAGCAGGCGAAGCAGGCGCTGTCAAGCTGGAGCAGTACACGGAGAACAACCACAAGGGCATTGACGATCAAACACCCGTCCAGCAACAACGACTGGTCGAAATGTTGCGCAGTGCACGGAAAGGAACTGAAGCAGTGGAGGAGCACTGCGCAAACGCAGCACAGCAGCAGAAGCAGAAGAGGCGGCACAATGCGGCACTCGTAATTGTGTGGCGGAGTTGGCACGGAAGATCAAAAATGGGGTAAGGAGGGCTTAGAGCAGGATCAAAGCCGAAGGAGGAGCAGAGGCGGCACAAGGCCACGGGGCACAGCAGCAGCCAAATTGAGAGGCAGCAGCAAATAGCCAAGTTTAAAATAATAAAATGATAAATAATGTCGGTTGGCACACGATAATGGCCGACCAAATGGGCACGGAAGGGCAATTTTTGAAATTGGCACTGCATTTTGCCATAGGCATTTGTTAATTGGGACCAGTGATGCCAACCCGAACCCGAGACCCGAAACCCGAGGTTTTTCTCAACCCGAAACCCGAAGCAAAAAATTTTTAAAAATCTGATTTTTCACCCGAGTGCACTGAAATTTACGATTTGCTAATTTCCTCAACAAAATTTTTAAAGATGATAATCGGACGAAAATCTAATTTTTAATACTAAGCTTTTTTCTTTGGCATCCAAATCCAACAATCTTGGTATCACTCGAAGGCTTGCTCTATTAGCATTATCAAAAACGAAAAGTTTTTCAAGCCTGTAAAAATTTTACTAAGAAAAAACTTCAAAAATTTCGACTTTTCGCAATTTTCATGCATAACTGTTTTGATAATTGTCTAATCGCAAAGCAATAGCTTAGAAAAAGTTTCTAAATAGATTAAGCTTTCGAACGACACCAACAATGTTGGATTTGGTTTACAAAGAAAAAAGTTATAGCCAAAAACATGCTGGCGCCGAAACGGGAGCGCCGAAACGCAGTGGAAAAAATCAGAGAAGAATGAAGAAGGATACGGTAGAGAGTCAAGTTTTTGAGAATCGTAAGTGTCTATTCTCGAATTTGCCAATTAATCTGGTATTGAACTCATTCATTCATTTTCTCGGGGAGCATTTTTGAGTAGAGAATGCCCAGGTTTTTTGGCACAGGGCAATGAAGAAGCTATCAAAACGAATGCATTCACTGCCGGTTCAATGAAACCGAGAACGGACACCGAAACGGACAAAAGAATGACGGCCAAACGAAAGTGAGGCCTAAGGGGGAAAAGAATGGTCAATTAGTGGGAAAAAATCAATAATTTAATTATTTTAAACTCATCGCTGGAGCGCTCAGGAATTTTTGTGCTTTTCTGCTAAGACTAAAAGTTTATTTGTAATTAAGCAGAATCCTTAATTCGGATTCATTTGCCTTTTCTCGCCACATTTCAAGAGGATAATTGTCGAATCGACCGACCCAAGGTAGCCGTAGAATAAGCACTGATTTAATTCATTAATTTAGACATACAAAAATGTTTCAGCAGATAGTATAAAATTTTGTCCTCTTTCTGATAGGCCTACTCAAATTTTCCTAACCCCCTAGGAATTTTTTTCGAAAATTCCCCGATTTCAAGCCATTTTTGGCTTTTCAGATCACCATGAATGAGTGATCTGATCAAGTTGGTGAAAAGACTCTTTTGATCAGTATCAAAAGTTAGCTTAGCAGGAATTTTTTCAGAATTTTCTGCCGAATTGGAATTGAATTTTTGGCGATTAACTATTTTGTTCATATACTTTTGCACCGCCAAAAATTGGGTCAATTTGTTGGGCACTCGTAAATTTTTGATGGATTGACTGATCGGAATGTCTTTTGCCGTTTTTTACGAGTAATATTGGGGGTTTGTTTTGGCATAGATAAAGATTTCCATCCAATCACGCATCTCATGGAAAACCGGGTTTAAAACAATTTTTTTTTGTTCATATACTTTTGCACCTGACTGTATTTTATGCTTTTCTACGAATTTATGTCTAGAATAGCATAATATAAACTTATATCTGCATATTTTGTACATATTTGGGATATTTTTTATATTTCATATAAATTTGCCATTTTTATTCGTTTTTTCCCATAAAAATTATTAATTGACCATTTTTCATCAAATAATTACAAATTTTGCTCCCTTCAGTTACAACGTTTTCCTTGTTGGACATTAAACGGCGCCGCGATGGAAAACAGCACAATTTCGGCGCCTCCGTTCGCTATTTTCCCTCCCCCCGGGGGCTGTCAAAGGATGGGCCCCCAATTTTGGCATTTCCTTATTTGGTTTTGGTGGACGACGACGCAAATGCAAAATATTTGGAATAAACATTTTCTATCGCTTTCATTGATGATTAATTATATGTATTGATTTGTCGGATTTGCTTTTTTTGGCCAATTAATAATGTAAAAAGCCTGCAGAATAATATTTGCTCTTTTCTTGTATTTATTTATAAATTCCTGCGATCTTTAATTTGATACATTTATTTTTGCTTTACCATGAAAATTATATGACACAAATTGACATGAAAACCCTAATGGAAAGGCAAAATAATTTTCTTTTCCCCTACATATTTTGAGAATTCGAAATTCATTATGAAAAAGTTATTTGTTTTTTTGAAAATGCAATTTCGTTATTTTTTTTATTTTATTTTACATATATTATGTGTATATTTTGTGATTTTCTTACATATAATTCCTATCAAAAAAAATACGCTTAAAAAGATTTTTTAAATCATCCAATTAATTACCAAATTACACGTATTTAATATAAATGGAAAGGACAACAAAATAAAATTAAATGCATTTAATACAAATGGGATGGAATCATTTGCGGAAAATCACATTGAAAAGCACAGTGTCATCGCGAATCAGAAAGGCACAGAACGGACGGTCGGCGACAAAACGGTATTCTTTGCTCGAACCACAATCCGACACTTCGCCTTTTGTGACTGCCGCAGCGACGGTGCCCTCCTCATTCACCTAAATTTCGTTGTTTAAATTAGTTTTTTTTTTGAGAATTGAGCTAAAACTGGTCAAAAATGTATAATTTTTCTCTGGACCGGCTGGTGACTTTTTTTAAATTTTGCACATCGATGGTGGCAAATTTGTTTAATGATGGACAAAAAAGGATGAATAGAAACGCATCTTACAAACTTAAAATAGGCTAAAAGATACCATTATTGTATTTGGATTTTTCGTTCAAAATAAGTGCGAAAATAAATGGAATCCACAAAAATAAGGGCACTAATTGTGGGCAATCACCGTACCTCAATGACCGCCTTCTGCACCACTTCGCTGAGCAGCAACGTTTTCTTGCCGGAAATGCCCTCAAAATTGGCGTTGTCGGTGAACGCGGTGGGCATGCCCATGTTGGTCAACGGTTTGTTCAATCCGTGCGTGGCCTCCAATTTGAACTTGGGCAACACCACCTGGGAAAAGAAGGGGCTCGGCTGGGATAGGGACCAACAATTTCTCCCTTTTTCATTCTCATGGAAAGGATCACAGATTAGGGCCGACTGCTGAGAGTTACAGAAAAAATATACAAAAATATAATCATGGTAAATATTCGTTGATAAATTGGCAGACGGTTTAGAGGTGAATCGCAAAAAACAAGGAATAAATCATTTCATTTGCCACATCTAAAGAAGGCTTTCTTATTCATAATCCTTGGAAAAAAATAAATAAAGTCGCCCAGTTGACCCCCACTGTTTTCTTCCCCCTCCCGCCAAATCAACTTCCCCATATCGTTTCACGGATTAAGAAAGGTTTTTTTTAAATTTTCGTGGGTATACATGCCTAACGAACAATTGTAACACAATGTCAACTTTCGCCGTTTCAGGGTCACCGAACTAAGCCATGGCACATTGGCACTGATTGGCATTTGTTCGTTTGGCATACCCACGCTAACTCTTGAATTAGATTAAGCCATGAAAAAATTACGTCGACGTTCTGTCCTGCTCCAGGTTTATTTACCTTCACGGTCTCTATGTCCCGCTTTTTGATCAGTTTCATCAGCTTTTTGCCGTCCAATTGAGCCAACAATTCGGTCAGTCCTTGTATTAAATGCATTTTATTTTATGATTTTAAAAATATTATTTCTAGCGTGTATTTTTTCGATGGGAATTATATGTAAGAAAATACACAAAATATATACATAAAAAATGCATGAAAATGTGTGATCGACCTGAGTGTCCTCGAAATAAATGAAATTGGCTGTCAAATGCATCATTTCCAGCTAAAAAATTGGTCGTTTACGGACAAAATGAAAATGAAGTTTGGATTTTAAAAATGTGTTTGTCTCCGCCACCTCTTTGAAGTTTTTCGCGTCCACATGAAATTTCGCTTTTTTGGTGAATTTTGAGTCGAATTTGTCCGCCCATGTGCCTTTGAAGTAAAGCGCGTTGATCAGCACCAAACTGCAAAAAAATAAATAACTATTTTCAAACTTTTACAATTTTTTTTGTTGCTATTTCCATCAAATAACATTTAAAAAAAATAAATATTCGGACTTTTGAAATTGCCGCAAAAGGCCGAAGACAGCCTAATTCAAAAACTTTATGATTTTTTTTTACGTTTTTTTCTTTTTTTTTTGATATTTTTTTGCGGAACGATGTTTTGTCCGGCGACGTTTTTGGGCCAAAAGTATGCTGCTATCCATTGAATAAGATTAGATTTGCCACAGAATTTTAGAAACAAAATTTAAAAACTTTTACCGAGTGTTCCCGTCAAAATTGTCGGGCGTGACCAAATCGCGGATTTTCTTATGAGTCGCTTCTTTCACGAACTTGTTGATTTTCTGAAGGCGAAAAATAATGTTTCCCAACTTTTAATGAAACAAAAAATTTTTGCACCAAAAGGATTCACCACTGTCCGTATGCTTTTTAAGAAATTTCAAAAACGGGCACTTTGAAGTAGCGCAGAATTTATTTCAAAAAGAATTTCAAAAAAAAAAATCCCAAAATTTGACTTTTATGAAGAGTTATTATTCTAACGGAATGGAATGGCTTAAAAATGAAGCAATTTTTGACATTTTTAGCTGATATTTTCCTATTTTTGGGACTGCTTTCGCATTACGCCAATAAAACATTTCCCACCTCCGCCGTCCCTTTGCCGTCCAAAAAGTCCACCGTCTCAAACTGTCCCCCGTAATTTCCCTCAATTTGCTCTTTGAACGCGTCCTTCACTTTGCTGCCTTTCCTCACGTACAATTTGTTGGCCGTCTCCAAAGTGTTGCTGCTGTTCGTTCCACTTGTGATCGATTTGAGCAAAGCGCCGAAGTATTTGTGCACCTCCGACTCGGGCGCACCTAAACAAAAAGAGAGGGGGCAATTAGCAATAAGGGGGCAATTAGGAATAGGGAGGATTGGTGGGGGAGGGTAATTAAAAGGGGAAGGGGATGATTATTGTCCCTCATTACTTTAGGTGAGGCATTTTTCAAGGGCACTGAAAAGAACAGAAATTGTTGTTTTCAAAAGTAGGAGGATAATGTTTCTGGGGGTTTTCTAAGTTTTTGATAACGAATCTGCCATTTATTCCGGCCAAATTCGAATTCCAGACCCAAATTCGAACAAAAAACCAAAATTCTAAAACAGCAGTTTATGAAATTTCGAAACTTCCCACCATTTGCCAGCAGTTGGCCCATTTCTTCGCCGGTCTTTTCCTTGGCGCCCGCGTAAACCATGGACAAAGTGACGGCGGCAGAAAACGGCGAAACAATGCACGAACGGTCGTCCGTGGACACTTCGCGCAGCAATTTCAACGCAAAATCGGCCTGTGCCTCCAAAATGAGCGAGGCTTTTGGCGAGGGGGGAGAAGACATTAATTAATGGCGGATAATGGGGCAATTTGAAGGAGGAAATAGAAGAGACTAAAGCGAAAATGAGACAAAAGCTAAAAAAATAAAATATGCATGACAGCCATCAATCATATATGAAGACTTGACGAAAAGATGGCTTTTTTATGATTTTTTCGTGAGTTTTTTAGGAATTCAGTAATTTCTAGAGCTCGACCTGGACCTGGATCCAGGTCCAGGCCATTTTTCGGCAACCTGGATTTTTCCTGGACCTGGATTTTTGTCCAGGAAATCCAGGTCCAGATCAATTTAGAAATCCTGGTCCTTTTTGGAACTGCGCCTTCTCTAGGGAGGGCGCGAAAAATATGAAGATTCAAAATAATTTTTTTTGAAAAAATGTAAATTTTTTCACCTTTTTATATGCGAAATGTATTTAAATGTGTATACACCAGGGGTGCGATCGAAAATTTTTCGAAATCAGAACATCTGGCCTCAAAAAACCAGATTTTAAAGTCAAAAATCAGAACATTTTGCAAAATTGCTTCAAATCAGTTATTTTTACAATTTATTTAATCAAAAATGTATTAAAAATAAGATTTTCGTCCGATTATCATCTTTAAAAATTTTGTTGAGGAAATTAGCAAATCGTAAATTTCAGTGCACTCGGGTGAAAAATCAGATTTTTAAAAATTTTTTGCGGCGCATTTTTCCAAAAAAACTTTTGGGAAATGGGCGAGAGGAGAGAGTCCGGCGGTGCCGATAGGCGCCGCCGGGAAAATTTTCGATTTTTAAAGCGATTTGTTAACAGATTTTTGTCAGAAAATGACCAAATTTCGTGGCTGGTAATTTCGACACTATAGAGAATTTTTTAGAAAGTAATATGGAAAATTTGAAAATGTTAGTACATATTTAAGAATTTTCAAATTTAATTTTCTAATTTGTAATCTTAAAAAGCATAGGTGGTATAACTATTGGTCAAATCAATGTTAGACAAATCAAATCCAGTGTTAGACAAAATGATTCATAATGCCAAATAGTGTAATTTAGGCGCTAATTCAAAAAAAATACTGATCAGTGATCACTGCCTTTTTTGCATTGGTTGTTTTTTGCATACCGATAGAGAAAAATATAATACATTCAGTAATACAGCCATTTTTTGGCTTATACCGTATTTCCTCGATTATAAGCCCCGGGGCTTCTATTGTTCAACCCCCCTCCAAAGGGGGCTTATATTCGAGGGGGGGCTTCCAATCGAGGGGGGCTTTTATTGTTCAACCCCTTTCCCTATATAAATTCTTAAAATTTTTTGCTTTCTGCATAATGGTACAATTTAAATCTTAATCTAAATTTTTGAATTGAAAAGATTTTTCATTTTTTGGCCCTTGGAAATTTAGGCGAATGTTTGAAAATTCATAATTCACTTCTAAATGAATCAATTAAAGTGCAAAAAAGCATTAAAAATAAAGAAAAATCTGGAGCATTTTATACTTTTTTAGAATTTTCTATCTTCAAAATGAAGAAGTTATTACATAAATTTTGGAAAAATTCGTTTTTTGAGAAAAAAAAATTAATAGCGCTGTTCTGAAAAGGTTTTTTGAAAAACACGAAATTCTTCCTCTATAAGCTTCTGTTTATTCTATATTTTTATAAGACTTTTGAAAAAAAGTACAAAAATAAACGATTTTGGAATTCGGGATCATAGATGGAAGCAAATGGTTTTTTTGGGCCATGGGTTCAGATCCACTTGCCTGTAAGAATGTTTTTTAGGGTTTTTGGGACCACTAATTAAGAACTTGGCATCCATTTTGCCCAATTCCAAAGCCTTGATCCGAACTCGAAACCCCAAAAATAATTTTTTTAAAATGTTGCAGGCATGTGGATTTGAACCCATGGCCCAAAAACCCATTTTTAACAAAACAAAAAATATATTGGTATAATATTTCTATATTTGCTTGAAAATTTTTTAGTGATTTTCATCAAAATCTTTTCCAGTGCAATTTATTAACAGAAATTTTTCTAAGCTATTGCTTCGCTATTAGACAATTTCCAAAAAAGTTATACATGAAAATTGCGAAAAGTCGAAATTTTTGAAGTTTTTTCGTAATAAAATTTTTTCCAGGCTTGAAAATCTTTTCGCTTTTGGTAAGGCTAATAGAGCATGTTAAGAGCTTTCGAGTGATACCAACAATGTTGTATTTGGATGTCAAAGAAAAAAGCTATCGTGGAAAAAGAGCTGGCGCCGAAACGCGAGCGCCGAAACGCGTGGGTCCCGTTTGTACATTTAGTCTTTCTAAAATATTTTATGAATTTTAAAAAAATACTATTTTTTTCAGAAAATTTTTGTGTTTTAAAAGTATTTAAAATAACAAATAAATATTATAAAATTATCCATAAAAAGCGACGAAGAAATTGATACAGAAGTTTCCTAATATTTTTTTGTTAATGTTTTATTAAAACAAATTGTTCAATTTTATTAGAAAAATCAATAATTATCTTTTCCTCACCCGGCATAAGCAGCCAACAAAGCTTATATTCGAAGGGGGCTTCTACTCGAGGGGGGGCTTCTATTGTTCAACCCCCCTACAAGGGGGGCTTATATTCGAGGGGGGGCTTCCATTCGAGGGGGGGGCGTATAATCGAGGAAATACGGTACATTATTTCATGAGTTATAAGGAAAACAATTTTTTGAACGCCCATATTGGTCAAGCAGTTCGGCATCAGATGCCCAGTCACCTGGAACTTCAACACCGCTTTTTTGACATTCTTCGACCACTCCTCCGCGTCCTGGGGGCACGGCACGCGTTCGATCACTCCGTCCGCGTAGCTGAATTGGCACGGGGTCAGCAGCTGCTGCTTTATCTGCTCCGCAATGTTCGTCTGCTCTACATTTTAAATTATCTAAGTCATGCCATTGTTGCGTGTTCACCTCATCAAATGCTTCCATTGGCTGCACTTCTTGAGGCTGCGACATTTTGCCGTTCTGTTGGCCCACCCGGCACTGCTCCAGTCGCAGCTGTGCATGCCGTTCGGATGCGAAGTGAATGTTGGCCAAGCATTGGATGCGCGTCACCGCCTTTTGCTGCGAGCTGGCCGCGCTTTGTTCCGCCGATTGGAGACCGGAGGCAATTTGGGCGTTGTAGATGAAGCTGTACTCAGTGTCCTTCTGCTGGAACGGCTCCAGCAGCCCGGCGGCGCTTTTGTCGCCCGACTTTGGGCCAAACCGTGCCGTGCCAATGTTGGCATTCGTTGACGACCGAAAGCCGTCAAAACTCATCCAATTGGAATGGCGTATTCCGCCGGTGCAAACGCTGAGGAATTTGCTGATAACAGTCAAATGAACAAAAAAGGGCTGGCCAAAATGACAGGCGATTGACCCCAAATTGACAGCAGTTGTTCCTTCTGCTGCTGCTTTGACTGACTCATTGTTTGACGGTTTTTTAATTTCCTCCCCTCCCCCCCCGGCGACATTCTGCCGTCAACAGCAGCTGAACGTGTTCAACTCGTCCCTCTGCCTATCCCGTCGAAGTGCCCCTCGGCTGTCCCCGGCGCTTCGATTGGTGTGCAACCACGTGGGTTCTTCATCAGCACTAATTAAGTCATTACAATGGATTGGTTGATGATCACCACCACCAACCTTTTTAGCACTTTGATCAGCATTCCGATCTTTTTCGGTTCGCTGGTGCTCGCCCTAGGCGTGGCCATCCCCGTCTCGCAAAAACCTGGGCATTCTCTACTCAAAAATGCTCCCCGAGAAAATGAATGAATGAGTTCAATACCAGATTAATTGGCAAATTCGAGAATAGACACTTACGATTCTCAAAAACTTGACTCTCTACCGTATCCTTCTTCATTCTTCTCTGATTTTTTCCACTGCGTTTCGGCGCTCCCGTTTCGGCGCCAGCATGTTTTTGGCTATAACTTTTTTCTTTGTAAACCAAATCCAACATTGTTGGTGTCGTTCGAAAGCTTAATCTATTTAGAAACTTTTTCTAAGCTATTGCTTTGCGATTAGACAATTATCAAAACAGTTATGCATGAAAATTGCGAAAAGTCGAAATTTTTGAAGTTTTTTCTTAGTAAAATTTTTACAGGCTTGAAAACTTTTCGTTTTTGATAATGCTAATAGAGCATGTTAAGAGCTTTCGAGTGATACCAAGATTGTTGGATTTGGATGCCAAAGAAAAAAGCTTAAGTGGAAAAACGAGCTGGCGCCGAAACGGGAGCGCCGAAACGCGTGGGTCCCAATCAGTGATGCCGCGGGTTGAGAAAAATTTCGGGTCCGGGTTTCGGGTCGGGCACTCAAAAAATTTCGGGTTTCGGGTTGAGAAAAACCTCGGGTTTCGGGTCTCGGGTTCGGGTTGGCATCACTGGTCCCAATTAACAAATGCCTATGGCAAAATGCAGTGCCAATTTCAAAAATTGCCCTTCCGTGCCCATTTGGTCGGCCATTATCGTGTGCCAACCGACATTATTTATCATTTTATTATTTTAAACTTGGCTATTTGCTGCTGCCTCTCAATTTGTTTAAAAATAATTCAAAAAGCAATTTTATGGATTTCTGCTGTGATTTTCTCTTTAATCTTCGGCAGCCTTTGTATTTTCTATTCACAACTCGATATTACCCAAGGCTTCCGAACATTTTTTTAAAGTGATTTTTTTGTGTCGAGTTGGCGGGGGGGGGGGATTTGGGGTTCTGACAATCCGTCAGTGGACAAGAACAATTTGTGCTTCTTGTAGGTTTTGCAATCAACATACTTTAAGAACATTTGATCACATTTACCAAAATTTCGAGTGTTTACAATCAAAATCTCTAAAAATAAGTTGTTTTTTTGTAAATCTGATATGATATCCGTGATCAGAAGGGTGTTATGTCGATCGACGAAAAGTGCAAAATTTGTTAAATTTTTAACTATCTTAGACGCAACCAAATATGAGTTGATTTAGTCAAAAATTTAGCAAATTTTGCACTTTTCGTCGATCGGTCAACCACGGATCAGAAGCACCGAAAACCCTCGGGTTGTTGATTTTTTGTGGAGTTCAGATTCTCCAGTACGTGTATTACCGAAGGCTTGAAGTCTAAAAATTTAATTAATGTACCTAACTAAAAAAATTCTGGGCTAATGAAATGAAACAGTACCACAGATTTTGGTATTTTGGTGGGAAGAAATAAAAAGCAGAAGGGAATAAAATAAATATGTTGATGTACGAATCATTTTTATACATACAAATGTCAATAATTGCTATTTTTGGTACATGGGGTACCCCCCCCCCCCTTTTGAATAAAAATTTCAAACATTTCTTTTCATTTGCAATTTTGAAAAGTTTTAAAAAATTTTTTTTTTTTTTAAATCAAAAATTTTTTAAATGTTCATATTTTTTGCGCCTCCCCTAGAGAAGGCGCAGTTCCAAAAATTAGTACACAGTGTTCCAATTAGGGAACGCTCAATCCGCCGAAATTGGCAAATAATTGTGAATTTAAAAACGATTTTATGATGGGATTAAAACTGAGGAAGGGCAGAGAGAAATTTTTCTTTATATTCCTCTTTTATTTCATCTTTTGTATGCTTTCTTTTCCTTCCCCAGCCGTCGCTTGTGCTTAGTTCACTTCACTTTTTTTCTCTCGTATTCAAAATGGAAAAAGAGTCAGGCGCAAGGGAAGAGAAAGGGACAGAAAATAGACGAGTGAGAATTAGCACAGAGAAAGACAGGGCAGAGGGAAGGAGAGAGTGTGTGTGTTTCCCTGCCGTTCTCTCTCCTTTTCCAACCCATCAAAAATATCCTCTTCCATTTGCCTTGACTCTGTGAAGCCAAGCAAATCCATCCGCGCACAAATTGGGCGCGAACGAACAACGGGGGATGGAAAAGTGAATGAATTTGGGAGGGATGGAAGAAGGGGGTTATTTTTTTTCAAAGTAATAACTAGGGTTCGAGCTCCGTGGGCGGGGGTGACTTTTTGCGGGGTGGGGTTAGCGGGGAACAGAGTCACGGGTTCGGGTGTGAGGAAATGACTCGCCCCCGGGGACGGGGCGGGGGTTTGCTTTGAATTAGCAGCAAAAAAACCCACAAAAAATTAATTTTTATGAATGGTGTGTTTGGGCTCCACATTCCTTTATAATATATCGCCTCAATCTAATTCATTTTTGCATTAAAAATAACCAAATTTAAGGGTTTTTGGCTAATTTAAAAAAAAAAATAGGGTTTTGGGGGACGGCGGTGCCTATAGGCGCCGCCGGTGGAAAATTTTAAGAATATTTGCTAGAAATTAGCCAAATTTTTTACAAATTTCCATATTTTAGATGAAAATAAATCATTACCCCAAATCAGAACATTTCATAGAAATAAGAACATATAGAAACCCTGTTTTAATCAGAAAAAAATAAGCCGATAGGCGCCGCCGGAGGAAAATTTTGAATTTTGTTAAAAAAATGGCCAACTGATTTGTCAAAAAAGTCGGTCGATTGTTTCGGTTTTTAATTATTTCGGTCGAACGGATTTGGTTAAAAAACCGAAAAAACCGAAACCGAAAAAAACCGAAAAACTCAAAAATTTCTCGGTCGGTTTTTTTCGGTTAAAAACCGAAAAACTCAACAATTTCTCGGTCGGTTTTTTTCGGTTAAAAACCGAAACCGAAAATCGAAAAATACCGAAAAAACCCGAAAAAAACCGACCCGATCTCTAGTAAGAACATAAATTTAATAAAAATGGTATATTCAAAAATGGAAAATGTATTTAAAATTAAATAATTATTATTAATTTGGATTATTATTTTCCACAAAATTTAGAAAATTAAAATATTTATTTGAATTTAATTGTCCTTCATTTTAGTGATTGGGCAAAGGAATAATTATTCCTTCGTGTCTGGGGATTGCTCTAAAATAACGTTAAGAGCTAAAAACTTTAAGTTCCTTTTTGTTCGGTATGGGGTGTAACCCACTTGGCCAAGTGGGTTACACCCCGACCAAACAAAAATTTCTGAGCAATTTGAAATTGTCAAAAAGTTCAACAGAATGAAAAACAAAAATCCATTTCTAAGTGATAGGAAAATCATGCAAAAATTGGGAATAAAAGGTGCCAATTTGAAAAGATGGAAGAAAAGTTCGATCAAATGAACCAAAAATAGATAAGCAGAGAACGAGAGAGAGATGGAGAGAGAGAGAGAGAAAGAGAGAGAAGGAAAAGAAGACAGACAAAAGGGAAATACAATGGGAACATTTCTTTTTGTCGCGTCCTTTATTCTAGCCCATAATAAATTTCTTATTTAATTTAAGAATATTCTCTCATTTTGCCGTTTTTTTTGTCCCTGGTCCCTCTGTATTCGGACGATGAAATCTTTCGCCTTTTACTAAAGGTTTCCGTGCAGGGGGACGCTTATGGGTTAAACCCAATTTTTGGACAGCGCTTTCTCCAGGGAGGGCGCGAAAATTTATTAGAAAAATCAATAATTATCTTTTCCTCACCCGGCATAAGCAGCCAACAAATGCCAAATGGCATGCAAATACGGCGTGCCAAGCTGAAGCCACAGGTCGCAAATCATTTTGTCGGCCAGCCAACAGCTCACTGCCATTATCCATGCGAACAAAATGCGTTTAGTCAATTGGGGAGCCTCGGAAATGCCACCTTTTCTGAGTAGAAATAGCAAAACTATTTCACACAATTTCAAAATAAACTTTTGCCAAACAAACCGAGTGCCCTCGTGGTAAATGAAAATGGCACAGGGCAATGAAGAAGCTATCAAAACGAATGCATTCACTGCCGGTTCAATGAAACCGAGAACGGACACCGAAACGGACAAAAGAATGACGGCCAAACGAAAGTGAGGCCTAAGGGGGAAAAGAATGGTCAATTAGTGGGAAAAAATCAATAATTTAATTATTTTAAACTCATCGCTGGAGCGCTCAGGAATTGTTGTGCTTTTCTGCCAAGACTAAAAGTTTATTTGTAATTAAGCAGAATCCTCAATTCGGATTATTTGCCTTTTCTCGCCACATTTCAAGAGGATAATTGTCGAATCGACCGACCCAAGGTAGCCGTAGAATAAGCACTGATTTAATTCATTAATTTAGACATACAAAAATGTTTCAGCAGATAGTATAATTCCTTACTAGACCAGAATTTTTCGAGATGCCTTAGGATTCTAAACTTTTTCGATCGATATTTTTCAAAAAAATAACAAAAAAAAAATTAAATATCGAAAAACTGAAAATACAAAAATTTCTCGGCCTTCGGCCGCTTCGCGGCCTCAAATGGCGTTCCGCCATAAACTGTGCCCCGTCCCTGGGGGCGAGTCAGTTCCTCACCCCCGACTCTGTTCCCCGTTAACCCCCGCCCCCGCAAAAAGCCACCCCCGCCCACGGGGCTGGACCCCGAGTTATTAGTTTGGAATGCGTCTAAGATAGTTAAAAATTTAACAAATTTTGCACTTTTCGTCGATCGACATAACACCCTTCTGATCACGGATATGATATCAGATTTACAAAAAAACAACTTATTTTTAGAGATTTTGATTGTAAACACTCGAAATTTTGGTAAATGTGATCAAATGTTCTTAAAGTATGTTGATTGCAAAACCTACAAGAAGCACAAATTGTTCTTGTCCACTGACGGATTGTCAGAACCCCAAATCCCCCCCCCCCGCCAACTCTTTTTTGCATTTCAAATCGCTTTTTTGCGGCACGCTTTTTCCAAAAACTTTTTGAAAATTTCTTCTGGTTTTTTATTAGATTTTCACCAAAAAAACCAAATTTGCGATTTTGCGCCTATTTTTTAATGATTAGGATTTTTTGGGCATCGCCGAGAAAAAATTTGAAAAGTCCCATTTTGTTGGATGAAATTGATGAAATTTTTAAAGGAATGAGACCAAAAATCATCTACTCAATATTTTCATTTTGAAAATCTTGTCCTTCTGCATTTTGCCATAGGCATTTGTTAATTGGGACCAGTGATGCCAACCCGAACCCGAGACCCGAAACCCGAGGTTTTTCTCAACCCGAAACCCGAAATTTTTTGAGTGCCCGACCCGAAACCCGGACCCGAAATTTTTCTCAACCCGCGGCATCACTGATTGGGACCCACGCGTTTCGGCGCTCCCGTTTCGGCGCCAGCTCGTTTTTCCACTTAAGCTTTTTTCTTTGGCATCCAAATCCAACAATCTTGGTATCACTCGAAGGCTTGCTCTATTAGCATTATCAAAAACGAAAAGTTTTTCAAGCCTGTAAAAATTTTACTAAGAAAAAACTTCAAAAATTTCGACTTTTCGCAATTTTCATGCATAACTGTTTTGATAATTGTCTAATCGCAAAGCAATAGCTTAGAAAAAGTTTCTAAATAGATTAAGCTTTCGAACGACACCAACAATGTTGGATTTGGTTTACAAAGAAAAAAGTTATAGCCAAAAACATGCTGGCGCCGAAACGGGAGCGCCGAAACGCAGTGGAAAAAATCAGAGAAGAATGAAGAAGGATACGGTAGAGAGTCAAGTTTTTGAGAATCGTAAGTGTCTATTCTCGAATTTGCCAATTAATCTGGTATTGAACTCATTCATTCATTTTCTCGGGGAGCATTTTTGAGTAGAGAATGCCCAGGTTTTTGCGAGACGGGGATGGCCACGCCTAGGGCGAGCACCAGCGAACCGAAAAAGATCGGAATGCTGATCAAAGTGCTAAAAAGGTTGGTGGTGGTGATCATCAACCAATCCATTGTAATGACTTAATTAGTGCTGATGAAGAACCCACGTTGTTGCACACCAATCGAAGCGCCGGGGACAGCCGAGGGGCACTTCGACGGGATAGGCAGAGGGACGAGTTGAACACGTTCAGCTGCTGTTGACGGCAGAATGGCGCCGGAGGGGGAGGGGAGGAAATTAAAAAACCGTCAAACAATCAGTCAGTCAAAGCAGCAGCAGAAGGAACAACTGCTGTCAATTTGGGGTCAATCGCCTGTCATTTTGGCCAGCCCTTTTTTGTTCATTTGACTGTTATCAGCAAATTCCTCAGCGTTTGCACCGGCGGAATACGCCATTCCAACTGGATGAGTTTTGACGGCTTTCGGTCGTCAACGAATGCCAACATTGGCACGGCACGGTTTGGCCCAAAGTCGGGCGACAAAAGCGCCGCCGGGCTGCTGGAGCCGTTCCAGCAGAAGGACACTGAGTACAGCTTCATCTACAACGCCCAAATTGCCTCCGGTCTCCAATTGGCCGAACAAAGCGCGGCCAACCCGCAGCAAAAGGCGGTGACGCGCATCCAATGCTTGGCTAACATTCACTTCGCATCCGAACGGCATGCACAGCTGCGACTCGAGCAGTGCCGGGTGGGCCAACAGAACGGCAAAATGTCGCAGCCTCAAGAAGTGCAGCCAATGGAAGCATTTGATGAGGTGAACACGCAACAATGGCATGACTTAGATAATTTAAAATGTAAAGCAGACGAACATTGCGGAGCAGACAAAGCAGCAGCTGCTGACCCCGTGCCAATTCAGCTACGCGGACAGAGTGATCGAACGCGTGCCGTGCCCCCAGGACGCGGAGGAGTGGTCGAAGAATGTCAAAAAAGCGGTGTTGAAGATCATCCAGGTGACTGGGCATCTGATGCCGAACTGCTTGACCAATATGGGCGTTCAAAAAATTGTTTTCCTTATAACTCATGAAATAATGTATAAGCCAAAAAATGGCTGTATTACTGAATGTATTATATTTTTCTCTATCGGTAGGCAAAAAACAACCAATGCAAAAAAGGCAGTGATCACTGATCAGTATTTTTTTGAATTAGCGCCTAAATTACGCTATTTGGCATTATGAATCATTTTGTCTAACACTGGATTTGATTTGTCTAACATTGATTTGACCAATAGTTATACCACCTATGCTTTTTAAGATTACAAATTAGAAAATTAAATTTGAAAATTCTTAAATATGTACTAACATTTTCAAATTTTCCATATTACTTTCTAAAAAATTCTCTATAGTGTCGAAATTACCAGCCACGAAATTTGGTCATTTTCTGACAAAAATCTGTTAACAAATCGCTTTAAAAATCGAAAATTTTCCCGGCGGCGCCTATCGGCACCGCCGGACTCTCTCCTCTCGCCCATTTCCCAAAAGTTTTTTTGGAAAAATGCGCCGCAAAAAATTTTTAAAAATCTGATTTTTCACCCGAGTGCACTGAAATTTACGATTTGCTAATTTCCTCAACAAAATTTTTAAAGATGATAATCGGACGAAAATCTAAATTTAATACATTTTTGATTAAATAAATTGTAAAAATAACTGATTTGAAGCAATTTTGCAAAATGTTCTGATTTTTGACTTTAAAATCTGGTTTTTTGAGCCCGATGTTCTGATTTCGAAAAATTTTCCATCGCACCCCTGGTGTATACACATTTAAATACATTTCACATATAAAAAGGTGAAAAAAATTTACATTTTAAATACATTTCACATATAAAAAGATTTTAAAAAATTTATCCAGGAAATCCAGGTTTTTCATGCCTGGACCTGGATTTCTAAATTGATCTGGACCTGGATTTCCTGGACAAAAATCCAGGTCCAGGAAAAATCCAGGTTGCCGAAAAATGGCCTGGACCTGGATCCAGGTCCAGGTCGAGCTCTAGAAATTACTGAATTCCTAAAAAACTCACGAAAAAATCATAAAAAAGCCATCTTTTCGTCAAGTCTTCATATATGATTGATGGCTGTCATGCATATTTTATTTTTTTAGCTTTTGTCTCATTTTCGCTTTAATCTCTTCTATTTCCTCCTTCAAATTGCCCCATTATCCGCCATTAATTAATGTCTTCTCCCCCCCCGCCAAAAGCCTCGCTCATTTTGGAGGCACAGGCCGATTTTGCGTTGAAATTGCTGCGCGAAGTGTCCACGGACGACCGTTCGTGCATTGTTTCGCCGTTTTCTGCCGCCGTCACTTTGTCCATGGTTTACGCGGGCGCCAAGGAAAAGACCGGCGAAGAAATGGGCCAACTGCTGGCAAATGGTGGGAAGGTTCGAAATTTCATAAACTGCTGTTTTAGAATTTTGGTTTTTTGTTCGAATTTGGGTCTTGAATTCGAATTTGGCCGGAATAAATGGCAGATTCGTTATCAAAAACTTAGAAAACCCCCAGAAACATTATCCTCCTACTTTTGAAAACAACAATTTCTGTTCTTTTCAGTGCCCTTGAAAAATGCCTCACCTAAAGTAATGAGGGACAATAATCATCCCCTTCCACCGATTCGCCGACCAATCTGATCAATGCCTCCATTTTGCTCGATTGCATCTTCGAGCAGTACCTCCACTGTGCCAACTCAGCTTCAATGGAGTCCTGTGCCGGATAATAACAATGGATTATTGTGAGATTCGTGGTCAGTCTCTGTATTTTTCCCGTGATGAGTGATCGATATAAACGATAAAGCGGTAATCCCGATTTGGTAAGCCCCATGCCGCACTTGGAAGGTCTGCATGGACCGGCGCAGTGCCACTTGAATGCGCGGGAAGATGACGGCAAAGGGACGGCGGAGGTGGGAAAAGTTTTATTGGCGTAATGCGAAATCAGTCCCAAAAATAGGAAAATATCAGCTAAAAATGTCAAAAATTGCTTCATTTTTAAGCCATTCCATTCCGTTAGAATAATAACTCTTCATAAAAGTCAAATTTTGGGTTTTTTTTTTGAAATTCTTTTTGAAATAAATTCTGCGCTACTTCAAAGTGCCCGTTTTTGAAATTTCTTAAAAAGCATACGGACAGTGGTGAATCCTTTTGGTGCAAAAATTTTTTGTTTCATTAAAAGTTGGGAAACATTATTTTTCGCCTTCAGAAAATCAACAAGTTCGTGAAAGAAGCGACTCATAAGAAAATCCGCGATTTGGTCACGCCCGACAATTTTGACGAGAACACTCGGTAAAAGTTTTTAAATTTTGTTTCTAAAATTCTGTGGCAAATCTAATCTTATTCAATGGATAGCAGCATACTTTTGGCCCAAAAACGTCGCCGGACAAAACATCGTTCCGCAAAAAAAATATCAAAAAAAAGAAAAAAACGTAAAAAAAAATCATAAAGTTTTTGAATTAGGCTGTCTTCGGCCTTTTGCGGCAATTTCAAAAGTCCGAATATTTATTTTTTTTAAATGTTATTTGATGGAAATAGCAAAAAAAAAAATTGTAAAAGTTTGAAAATAGTTATTTATTTTTTTGCAGTTTGGTGCTGATCAACGCGCTTTACTTCAAAGGCACATGGGCGGACAAATTCGACTCAAAATTCACCAAAAAAGCGAAATTTCATGTGGACGCGAAATTAAAAATTCTTTTCTTCCTGTAATTTTTCGATGGCTTACAATTTTTTAAATTTTTATTTTTAAGAAAAATAATAATTAAAAAATTGTACAAATAATTATTTTTTAATGAATTTTCTCAGAGGCGAAAGAATTCGAATTTTGAGATGCGGCAAAAACAAATATGTTTAAATGGGCCAACCAATCCAAAAATGCTTTTTACTTACAATGGCTGTCATTTGCCAGCGGATTGACCTCAGATCGAACAAGTGAGGTGAAGCTGAATATTAGCATATCAACAAAAGATTATTAAGCTGGAAATTTCATTATATATGCATATATTTATACATTTTTTAAAAATTTTTTGGTATATTTAATTTTAATTCTGGAGCAGGACAGAACGTCGACGTAATTTTTTCATGGCTTAATCTAATTCAAGAGTTAGCGTGGGTATGCCAAACGAACAAATGCCAATCAGTGCCAATGTGCCATGGCTTAGGTCGGTGACCCTGAAACGGCGAAAGTTGACATTGTGTTACAATTGTTCGTTAGGCATGTATACCCACGAAAATTTAAAAAAAACCTTTCTTAATCCGTGAAACGATATGGGGAAGTTGATTTGGCGGGAGGGGGAAGAAAACAGTGGGGGTCAACTGGGCGACTTTATTTATTTTTTTCCAAGGATTATGAATAAGAAAGCCTTCTTTAGATGTGGCAGATGAAATGATTTTATTCCTTGTTTTACCTCTAAACCGTCTGCCAATTTATCAACGAATATTTACCATGATTATATTTTTGTATATTTTTTCTGTAACTCTCAGCAGTCGGCCCTAATCTGTGATCCTTTCCATGAGAATGAAAAAGGGAGAAATTGTTGGTCCCTATCCCAGCCGAGCCCCTTCTTTTCCCAGGTGGTGTTGCCCAAGTTCAAATTGGAGGCCACGCACGGATTGAACAAACCGTTGACCAACATGGGCATGCCCACCGCATTCACCAACAGCGCCAATTTTGAGGGCATTTCCGGCAAGAAAACGTTGCTGCTCAGCGAAGTGGTGCAGAAGGCGGTCATTGAGGTACGGTGATTGCCCACAATTAGTGCCCTTATTTTTGTGGATTTCCATTTATACAAATTTGCCACCATCGAATTGCAAAATAAAAAAAAGTCACCAGCCGGTCCAGAGAAAAATTATATATTTTTGACCAGTTTTAGCTCAATTCTCAAAAAAAAAAACTAATTTAAACAACGAAATTTAGGTGAATGAGGAGGGCACTGTCGCTGCGGCAGTCACAGAAGAAGAAGTGGAGTGTTGTTCGAGCAAAGAATACCGTTTTGTCGCCGACCGTCCGTTCTGTGCCTTTCTGATTCGCGATGACACTGTGCTTTTCAGTGTGATTTTCCGCAAATGATTCCATTCCATTTGTATTAAATGCATTTTATTTTATGATTTTAAAAATATTATTTCTAACGTGTATTTTTTTGATGGGAATTATATGTAAGAAAATACACAAAATATATACATAAAATATGAATGAAAAAAAATCATGAAATATGTAAGAAAAATACTCAAAACCCCAATATAAGTATTACATACCTAAATAAAAAATTTTAAATATTTTTTGGACAAGTGAATAAAAACAAGGTTACCTAATTAGGTTTAGGATAAAATTGATTTTTGGTATCTTTTTGAAAAAACCGGTTTAAGGACATTTTCAAAAAAATGAATTTTTATAATGTATTTCAAATTCAAATATCTCAAAATATGTTTAAAAGAAAAAAAGTTTTTTCCGTCCAATTAGGGTTTTCATGTCAATTTGTGTCATATAATTTTCATGGTAAAGCAAAAATAAATGTATCAAATTAAAGATCGCAGGAATTTATAAATAAATACAAGAAAAGAGCAAATATTATTCTGCAGGCTTTTTACATTATTAATTGGCCAAAAAAAGCAAATCCGACAAATCAATACATATAATTAATCATCAGTGAAAGCGATAGAAAATGTTTATTCCAAATATTTTGCATTTGCGTCGTCGTCCACCAAAACCAAATAAGGAAATGCCAAAATTGGGGGCCCATCCTTTGACAGCCCCCGGGGGGAGGGAAAATAGCGAACGGAGGCGCCGAAATTGTGCTGTTTTCCATCGCGGCGCCGTTTAATGTCCAACAGAGAGAACATAAGGAAAACGTTGTAACTGAAGGGAGCAAAATTTGTAATTATTTGATGAAAAATGGTCAATTAAATGCCACGTTTTGAACGTATAAAAATGGCAAATTTATATGAAATATAAAAAATATCCCAAATATGTACAAAATATGCAAATATAAGTTTATATTATGCTATTCTAGACATTAAATTCGTAGAAAAGCATAAAATACAGTCAGGTGCAAAAGTATATGAACAAAAAAAAAAAAATTTTTTTAAACCCGGTTTTCCATGAGATGCGTGATTGGATGGAAATCTTTATCTATGCCAAAACAAACCCCCAATATTACTCGTAAAAAACGGCAAAAGACATTCCGATCAGTCAATCCATCAAAAATTTACGAGTGCCCAACAAATTGACCCAATTTTTGGCGGTGCAAAAGTATATGAACAAAATAGTTAATCGCCAAAAATTCAATTCCAATTCGGCAGAAAATTCTGAAAAAATTCCTGCTAAGCTAACTTTTGATACTGATCAAAAGAGTCTTTTCACCAACTTGATCAGATCACTCATTCATGGTGATCTGAAAAGCCAAAAATGGCTTGAAATCGGGGAAATTTTCGAAAAAAATTCCTAGGGGGTTAGGAAAATTTTTCTGGAAAATTTGAGTAGGCCTATCAGAAAGAGGACAAAATTCTCTACAGAATTGCCTTTTGAATGGTGAGTCTATCATTTCTAGACATTAAATTCGTAGAGAAGCATAAAATAGAACAAAAATGCAATTTATTTTTGGTATCTTTTTTTGAAAAACCAGTTTTTAGGGAGTACCTCTTTAAAAACTTTTGTAGTTTTAAAAAAAATCCAATAAATTCGAAAAAAAGCGCAAAACAGAGGTTAAGTATGAAAAGATGAACCAAAAAATCTAAATATGTAGAATACGCTTTTTTAAGCCCCGGAGGGCGTCCAAAAATTGCACATGGCACCGCTTTCGCAGGCCAAGGCGGGTAATTGGTAAAAGTTTTCAATCAGCAATAACAGCAGCTCGGCTAGGCCTCATTGCTCGCTGTATTGCCCGAGCGCAAGGCTATCATGCCATCCTTAAAGGCGGCATAAAATCACAAATTCGGAAAAGACCAACATCATTTACATTCGATTTCAAATGGACACTTGCACCAGACAAGCAAAGACAGCGCACAATGTCAATGTGGCCATGGCGAGCGGCCAAATGGAGGGCGGAAAGGCCTTTCTGCTTACTCTCTTACAATTAGAGGAGAGACAAAAGAGAAAGTGAATAAATTTATAAGCACAAGAGACACATGAGGGAAAAGAAGACATACAAAAGAAAAAACAAAAGAGATTGTAAAGGAATGTTTCTCTGCCTTTCCTCATTTGTAACTCATCATAAATTTGCTTTAAATTAGTAATATATGCCCATTTCGGCTTTTTTTTTTGCCCAGGGTTGGGCATCACTGTGTACAAATTTTTGGAACTGCGTCTTCTCTAGGGAGGGCGCGAAAAATATTAAGATTCAAAGTAATTTTTTTTGAAAAAATATAATCTTTTGTAGAAAACTTTTCACACCGGTGAAAAGATGACAACCTCGTGAAAAGACAAATATTTCACGCCTCGAATAAATACCGGAAATTTCTCAAAAATTAGTTTACTGCGTTAAATGTGAGATAAAACTCTTGAAATACTTATACAAAATTTAATATTTAAAAAAACGGTAAAAATAATAAGAGGGAAAAAATGTTTAAAAGTGAAATTTTTAAGAGTTTAAAAAAATTCGTTTTGAAATAAAAGTTTCTAAAACTTTGAGTGTAATTTGTAGAGAGAGCGGGACATGGAATTTTGGGCAAAACCGGGAACGGGAATTGCCGGGACCTGAAAAGCCGGGACTGGGAACCGAGACGAACCGGTAAATTTAAAAATTCGAAAAAATTCAATTTTTAATTTTTTCAAGTGAAACATTACAGATTTATTTTTTCTTTTCTTTTTTATTTTATAAAATCCAAAAGTTAAAGCAAAATTAAATTATAATATATTTAATCAAAATTTTCAAATCCAATTTAATTCAATTATTTCAAACAATTAATCATTTTTTCCAGAAAACTTTTTGGAATGGGGGGGGAAGTCCGGCGGTGCCGATAGGCGCCGCCGAGGAAATTTGTTAACGGATTTCTTTAAAAAATTATACATGTGTGTAAATTTAAATAAATATATGAAGAATCATACTTTGTCTATAGGCAACCCTGAGAAAAGAAACCGAAAAATCGTGGGATTCGAACTTTTGGGGGGAAAAAGTTGAGCCAAAAAGCAGAACCACTGCGCCGTCGCTGCTCACACTGCTTTTCCTTTCTTTGCAAATTATAAAAGGAAGCGTAACTCGGCGCACATGTCCATTCAGCAAAAACGGTAAAAAATTCACATTACAAACCGGGATCAAACTACCCACCCACAAAGTTTCATCCCGAAACTCCACATTCACTTGGGCCCCCCCCCCTTCTTTGTCAGACCCATATTCTTACCTGTGCTTGTTTTTCCCGGTTCCCGTTTGCCCAGCGGGATCGGGAAATCGATTTTCAAAACCCGGACCCTCCGAGGGTCGGGAATTCCCGTCCCGGTCCGCTCTACTCTAATAATTTGTAAGGAAAGGGTCGTTTCGGAGCCAGCCCCAGTTTTTAAGCTATAACTTTTTTTAGTTTCAAAGAAATCAAAAATATTGGTATCATTCGAAAGCCCTTCCCATGCTCTATTAGTCTTACAAAAAGGAAAAAGGGTTTCAAGCATCTAAAAGTTATAAAGAAAAAATTCAAAAATTTCGACTTTTTGTAATTTTCATTTTAATAATTTTTGGTATTATCTAATTGAGAAGCAATATACATGTTAAGCTTGCGAATGATACCAAGATTATTGGATTTGATTGACAGTGAAAAAATTAACAGTCCAAAAACTTGGGCTGGCGCCGAAACGACCCTTATTCATTTTGTAAATATTTTTTGCCGAAAAAAGAAATGCTATTCGGTAACAACTAAAAAATATTAGGTTGTTTCATAATTTTGTCGTTTTTTAATAAAAATGAAAACATCTAAAAAATTAGGCCTAAAAAAGCTACTAATGGAGAACCACCTTCACCAAATAAAACAAAAACCTATCACCAAAATGGAATTTGATATCGGGAAATTGTTTTGGCGAATTCGGTAAGCTTCAAAAATCAAGGGCTAATCTTAAAATCTTTTCTTAGGCTTTGGCTTCAGATTTTTATCTTGCCAAGAATAAAAAAAGGTAAAGAATTAGTCGCTTTTCGCTGCGTTTGTTCCTTCGCTGAAAGAGAGTGCACCAAAGAGAGAAGGCAAAGAAGACATACGACGGGAGAAATATAACGCAGTATTTTTCCTTGTCCCTCCTCTGTTTTAACTCATCATAAATAATTTTTATTTTCCAAATATTCATCCATTTTACCCGCTGTTTTTTGTCCCTGGTCCCTCTGTATTCGGACGATGAAATCTTTCGCCTTTTACTAAAGGTTTCCGTGCAGGGGGACGCTTATGGGTTGAACCCAATTTTTGGACAGCGACTTCTCCAGGGAGGGCGCGAAAATTTATTAGAAAAATCAATAATTATCTTTTCCTCACCCGGCATAAGCAGCCAACAAATGCCAAATGGCATGCAAATACGGCGTGCCAAGCTGAAGCCACAGGTCGCAAATCATTTTGTCGGCCAGCCAACAGCTCACTGCCATTATCCATGCGAACAAAATGCGTTTAGTCAATTGGGGAACCTCGGAAATGCCACCTTTTCTGAGTAGAAATAGCAAAACTATTTCACACAATTTCAAAATAAACTTTTGCCAAACAAACCGAGTGCCCTCGTGGTAAATGAAAATGGCACAGGGCAATGAAGAAGCTATCAAAACGAATGCATTCACTGCCGGTTCAATGAAACCGAGAACGGACACCGAAACGGACAAAAGAATGACGGCCAAACGAAAGTGAGGCCTAAGGGGGAAAAGAATGGTCAATTAGTGGAAAAAATCAATAATTTAATTATTTACATTTAAAATTTAATTAAAATACAATACATATATGTTGTAATTAAAACAAATTTTCAAAGTAAAATTTGAAAGTTGTAGCTAACTCCTAAGTTTCTGTTAAATGCTTTCCTCAAGAATTAACATGTTTTTTAAGCCGAATTATTATGATAGAGATTTATTTTTAAAATTAAATTAATTTTTGTAATAAAACAAAAATAATTGCAAGAAAATGAAAAGATGCTTTTTTTAAATTTAATAAAAGTTATTTTTTATATTCTTTGTTGATAATAATAAGGTACTTGTAGATTTTGTCACCCTCCGCAAATTTTTTTAGATAATTTTTTCTATGCTGATTTATTGTGCTAATCACGACCCATCTTGGCCCATCGCGAACCCCGGATTCGAACAAAAAGTCTAAACCCCAATTTTTGAAAATTCGATTTTTGTTCTAAAATAAATTAAAACAAGCAAAAACTGATCATAAACCATTACAACAACAAAAAATAATCATTACACAAAGATTCGAACATAAAAGAGAATTTCTGAAAAATTCGAATTTCGACTTTTATTTTAATTCGGTTCCGAGATTCGAAATAGGCCAAAATATATGCCATATTCTTGATCAGTAACCCAATCCGAATTGGCATGATGCCCTTCTCTCTCTCTCACAAATGTTCCTTGAGCAGTTTGCGCGGCACCATATTGTGGTTGAGCAGCACCGGCGTGTACGCCACCAGACACGTGGTCATCATGTGCAGAAGGAACAGTTCGTCCACCAATTGGCCGAACAGCGAAAGGGTGGCGTGGTAATAAGCCGACGCGAGCCCATTAAGTGCGAGAAAAGCGTGGGGACAAATGGCCACGGGGTTCACCCGGCTGAGAAAGGGCCACAGGCGGACGACGTTCAGCAGGGGTAACAGCAGCAGCGGAAGGTTGGAAATGGTGTTGGCAAATCGGAAACAAAGGGAAAGACAATTTAAAAAGTGCCAAATTTATAAATCAAATTTTTAGTTGGGCAAATCGCAACCGAAAATAATGGAAATAAAATTGAAAACATTTAATGTATTAAGGAAATGGATGTATTTGTAATTAGTTTAAAATTTGGGAATTTATTAAAAATTAAAAGATAAAATATTTTAAAATAATTGAAACAATTTATATTGTTTAAAAAATGTTCGAATTTTCTTAGCCAATAATTCTTAAAAAAGGAAGGAATATTGAAAAAATAACAACAACTCACTCGGCAACGAATGGCACAATTTTGTATTTGTTGTCGGACAGTGACTCGCACCAGGGCATGCCCGACTCAAAGGCGAACCAATGGTCCATTAAAGTCACAAATTGTCAATTATCTGACAAAACATTTTAAAAATTAGATTTTAAAATAGAATAAAATGAAAAAATTAATTAAAAATTTTAATGTCCTGGGGTTTTGGTTTTTTTAAATGTCTTTAAAGAAATATTAAATTTAAATTCTTAAACCGGCATTTCTATTTTCCAAAATTTTTTGTATGTAAACAAAATCCTGGAATCTATTAATTGTAATAAATACTTCCAAATTCCCCAACATCATCCAATTTGTTTTTAGTTTTTTAATCTCTCATTCAATTAATCACTGGATTAGTTTAACCGGAAAGAATGTTGTGGTGTCTGTCATTTGGCATCGAAGAAATTTTTAAATTTAAATAAAGAATTGGGACAATTAATTAATTGTTCCATCAGATGCTCATTCTATTTGCTTTAATTTTGCATTTTGTTTTTTCAAAAAAATATTCTACGACGAAAACCATCACATTTTTGATCACACTTTTCACACGAGGTTGGTTGGTTGGCTGAACAAATTCTGTCATTCAATGGACAATTTGTTATGTAATTTAAATGTTCATCATTTGTCTCTAATCGCAGCAAAAAAAAATTGGGGGAAATTGTAAAACAATTAAATTTTTAAAGAAAGGGCGGAACTCATTAAAAGCGAAAAAAAATACATAGGGAAAATAATTGGAAAACAACAATTTAACACCAGACAATTAAAATTGGAATAAAAAGTACAGAGAGAATAGTGCGGGAAAATTGAAATATTAAAATAAAAAATAAATTTTGTTT
>CP049707.1:15528327-15544046 GCA_004148225.2 Heterodera glycines
TTCCCTCCCCCCCCCATTTTGTTAATTATAACCGGGGAATTGGACAACTGATTGACCGGAAGCAGAAAAAAACACAATGCATTTATTGTCAAATACTTTACACTTTCGGCCATAGTGTGGCAGATGTTTTTTTGTCATTGATCAATCATTTGAGGGGCGGGGAGGGATGTGAGGGACAGCACAGAGAGAGAGAGAGCGAGAAAGAGGGAGAGAAGAGAGAGAGAGAGAGAAGAGAGAGAAGCGTCGAATGAGTCCAATTCCATTCTGCCGTCTTGGGCAATGAAACGACTGGAGAAAGAAGAGATAGAGAGGGAGAGAAGAGAAAGAGAGAAGAGAGAGAGGGAGAAGATTTATCACGAACTCACCATTTTCAACGTGCAAGAGAGAGAAGGAGAAAGAAGAGAGAGAGAGGGAGAGAAGAGAAAGAGAGAAGAGAGAGAAGAGAAAGAGGCAGAGAAGAGAGGGAGGGAGACTGCTAATTTGTAAGAGGTTAATTTTAAACTTTATGAATGACTTTGAAGAACCATAAAGGTGAGAGGGACGGTGAATGATGAATGAATAATGGATGAGAGAGAAAATTGGCTTTCGAGTACCCACGTCTCAGCATTCTGAAGGGGCTCGCCAGTCGATTCCAACGGCTTCCTCTGTGTACGTTTTGTCTTTTTTTGAAATTGCCATATATTTGATTTCCATCATTTGGGAGCAGCTCGTTTCCCCCCCCCCCCGCCGTTTCCCCCCCGCCATTTCCCCCCCGCCGTTTCCCCCCTGCCGGTTCCCCCCCCCGCCGTTTCCCCCCCCCCATATCAGTTCCCCCCAGCTCAGTTCCCCCCCGCCTCGTTTCCCCCCCGTCGCCAATCTCCCTATGGGCCACACTATTTATTCGAGGAAAAAGCCCATTTTTGAACCTGTCGAAGCGGCAAAAGCGATTGATCGGATCCGATTGACTAATTTTTTGGAAAGTGTAGAAATATCCGGGTTAAATTGTGTCGGGTTTGGAAGCGCCGGGGTTCGGTGTCGGGGTTGACAAATCGTTCGGGGTCGGGGTTTTTCAATTTTTGCCTTATGGCATATAGTCAAAAAACTTTATAAAACTTTTGCTTAAAAATATTTATTTGGCCAATTTTCAGTGAAAATATGTAAAAATCGAGTTAATTTCAAATTTTTTCTCCGGCGCCTGAAAAAGTGGAAAAGATGGGTGTTATAATTTATGCAAAGAAAAATACAAGTTAGACAAAAAATGGCAGACTAAACGGATGTGTAGGAAGAGAGAGGGGCGGGGGGGGGGAAACGAGGCGGGGGGGAACTGATTCGGGGGGAAACGATTCGGGGGGGAAACGATTCGGGGGGGAAACGAAGCGGGGGGGAACCGGCGGGGGGGAAACGTAGTGCACCCCCATCATTTAGCCCAAACGAAGGTTTCGCTGATGAAGCTTTGCTGTGAGGTCATTGAGGAGTGGCTGTGCGATTTCGAAGAGCTGAAATTGCCTCCCAAAGAGGAACGGGCCGCGTACGCGTCGTACAAAAAAGGAAAAAGTCAACTGGGTCCGTACTCATGCCAAAGGTAGTGTTAGTGTTAAAGGACTAACCACTACATCACAAAACACATGGATAAACAAAAACAAATTTACATTATTTAATAAAATTTGGCAAAATGGTTAAAAAAATTCAAATTTTGTATAAATTTTTTGCATTTTCCCCCACAAAAATGTCATTCTTAGGGGTGTATATCTAACCCCGACCCCGACTCGGGGTTAAGGGTCGGGGTTGTCGGGTTTGGAAGCGTCGGGGTTCGGGGTCGGGGTTAACCCCGAAAATGGCCAAAAATGTCGGGGTTCGGGGTCGGGGCGGGGTCGGGGTCGCAACCCTAGGAAGCATCAATCATAAATATGGGAGGAAAGATTCAAAATTACAGGTAATTAATTATTGGGGAAGAGGGAATTATTGTAAATGCTTAAGCACTTTTGGTGTAGATTTAGAGAAAAGCCTATTAAACATGTCGGATTGTAGCACAATAAACAGACCTAAAGTAAGTAGAATAGAGATAGGAAAAATTTTGGTTTTCGGATAAACCCGGATTTTTAAGAGAACCCATCTATGGGATTTTACGAAATAGACAGAAAAGCAGGCACTTCAACTCAATTAGGGTGAGTGAATTTATTTTCATCAAAATGTATTTTCTTTTCCAAAATGCCTTTCTTATCTTCTTCTGAAATGCGTGCCACAAAAATTTGATGTTTATTTTGAGCTTATCAAAATTTTCTTAAGAAAATGCCGCCAAATCACCCCTCGAGAGAATGAATTAAAAAAAGATAGAATTAACAAAAATTGAGTACGGAAAATATTGGACACCAAATTTTTTTAAATATATGAAATGGATTAAGTAAAATAAATCTTACAAGTAGAGATAGTTGACCAAAAAATCAAATCCTTTTTAATCTTTGGTATTATTATTTAAAGTTATAATATGATATTTTTAAATTTTTTGTTTTGCGCTTGAATACAAAATATATTATAATATAATAAAAATAATAATAATTATATCACAAAAAATGTTGGTGCAGCTAAAAAATGAATGCGAAAAATGGGGACGGAGAAAAAGTGAACGAAGCGAAGGGTGACAAAAAGGGAAAATAAAAGTCTGTCCGTAATGAATGACTAATTGGAAAAGCTCAGATCACTCACAATTATTTAATGCATTGGGCAAAAAAGGAATTTTTATTACAATTTAATCTTCAAATATTCAATTTTATTTTTAAAAGGTCAAAAAAAGAAGCCGCCAACAAAATCAATTGGCTTTAAAGGCTAATGGAATAAATCTCTCGAAATTATTCCTCCGTTAGAAAGTATTTTTAAATAAATAATTTTTTTGGGGGGGGGGGAGAAATGAGTGATCAAACGATGAAATTGTACAAAAGCTGAACAATTTTGGGAGAGGGAAGAACAAAAAAGGGGGAGAAGCTTTTCTTTTTTGTTTGTGTTGTTAGCTCATTTGCGTGCGCCGAATGAACAGAAAAAGCGGAGAATGAACGGACAAATGACAGATCAATCGATCATTTCGGGCGATGGTCAATCACCGTTGGGCTGATCAACCGTTAAAAGGTACAGAGGCACCCTGCGGAACAACAACTGAAAATCGTAATGAAAGTTATGAAAAATAGGACTGATAATGAATGATAAGGATGATAAGGCCCGGGCTTATTTATGATCTTATTGGCGCCAGAAAAGCAAGAAAATCTCTTAAATGCTGCTGCTAATAAGCAATTTTTGAAGCCCCTATTTATTTAATAATATTTTTGGTATTTTAATCATGTATTTTTGACTCTCAATAAAATAATTAATATATAAGCAAATGCAATGTGTTTTTTAAAATAAGGGTTTTAGTGCAGAATACGCGTCCCATGAATTTCATCAATAGCAAAATTTTTAGACCGGAATTTTGAAATGACCGGGCCGGGAGTTGGAAAATACAATTCGGACTTCGCCCACACTTGCCCGATTCGGACTTCGTTCCAGCCAGGCCTCCAGCCATTAAATCGACCTTTTTTTTGCATTTCAAATCGCTTTTTTGCGGCACGCTTTTTCCAAAAACTTTTTGAAAATTTCTTCTGGTTTTTTATTAGATTTTCACCAAAAAAACCAAATTTGCGATTTTGCGCCTATTTTTTAATGACTAGGATTTTTGTGGGCATCGCCGAGAAAAAATTTGAAAAGTCCCATTTTGTTGAATGAAATTGATGAAATTTTTAAAGGAATGAGACCAAAAATCATCCACTCAATATTTTCATTTTGAAAATCTTGTCCTTTTCGCCTTTACGATTCGCTTTTCTCTCTTATCCCTTTCATCTCCGACCTTTCCCCGCCTCGTTCTAATGATGCTCGAGACAGAAAATTTCCCGAGATTCGAGACCGAGAGTGACTCCGAGACCGAAAACCCGAGACCCAAAAACGAGACTTTTCTCAAGTCAAGAATTGAGACCGAGACTCTCGAGCTTCACTAATCGCTTCACATTTTTCTTCCAACCAATGCGAAATCCCCCCAACCTATTTCATTTAAGTCAATGAAATTATTGCTCTGCCACCTCTTTGACGTCGTTGCGGCCCATCTCCTGCAGAATGGAGGCCAATTTGCCCACCGAAGCGCTGTCGGGCGAGTGAAGTGCCCATTCGGTGAGCAGCTGATCAGTGCGGGACAACGATTGGCCTGACGAGTCGACCTGACATAACAAAAGAGCATTTCGATTGGATTAATAAAATCAAAATAAATTTAATAGATTGGCATGCAATTCAATTGCCATAAAAATAATCAAAAAACCCAAAAGTTTTTTAATACTTGGCAAGTAATTAGAATATTAAAATCAGCTGCAACTTATTAATGTTTAAAATTTATAATTTTAAAATTTATGAAGTGATAAATGCCATTGAAAAAGAGCAAATGGCATTTGTGCCACTCCCTAATGGATGGGATAATAACTAGGGCTGCCAATTTTATGTAAATACATATTTTTTTCCTGGCTTCTCCTTGCTCTAAATAGCAGGAAAAACACTTTCTTTTTTGTGTTTGCGAACAAAAGTTGGGACTTTTATTTACATATTTTGGGATTTTTCTACATATTTGTACATATTTTGGATTTTTTTCATATATATTTTCATTTTTTTACATATTTGAAGATTTATTTATAAAGAAAAAATAAGTTTGAAAATGTTGCCTAAAAATACCAAAAAAAGTAATTTTTATGTCATTTTGTGGCTATTTCATATTTTACGGGGATTTTCTTTCCCAAAAAATACCATTAAAAAAATATTTATTTACATATTTGGGGTTTTTTGTACATATTTTGGGATTTTTCTTACATATTTATGTACATATTTGGACCACTTTTTGTACATATTTTTGGCAGCCCTAATAATAACCAATCAATTATCATAGCTAATTAACCCACCTCCGGTATTTGTTCAGTCAAGTTCAGCTTCACCGCCAGGATGCTCCAGTCCATGCCCAAAGTGTTCGGTGCGTCCAGCAAAGCGGCGAGTTCCGAGCGGGCGGACAATTGCAATTGGGAGACGGAAATGTCGACGCCGAGCGTGAGCAGACCGGCAGCTTCTTTGGAGCCGAAACAAACCTAACAAAAATGGAAGTTGAAAAAAATAAAATAAAAAACTGAAATTAATAGTTTTCTAATTCTTAGAGGTTTTTTAAGTAAATAAGATTTGTTGATTTGATTTCTTTAAATTTATTTTTATTTAAAGAAAATTAAATCAAACTTTTGAATAAACTAAAATTTTTTTTTCGTCTTTCACTACAAAAAAGCCTCCAAAAAATTTAGAAAATAATAATTTCAGCCTTTTAAAAAATTTGTTGTTCTCTATTAACCTGAAATTTCGAACAATTTTGTTAAGGTTCAAAAAGTTATGGCAAAAAATGTTCAAATAACCATTTTTTGAATTCTTCTGGCCATAAAACCTTAAGAAAATTGTTCGAGATTTTGCAGGCTAATAGAGGACACTTAGGGCTATCGAATGATACCAAGATTATCGGATTTGGTTGGCAAAGAAAAAAGTTATAGACAAAAATCTCTCTCTTCCCTTGCGTCTCACTCTCTTCCTCCATTCTGACAAGAGGAGGAAAATGAGAGAAAGTGAACTAAGAGCAAGAGACGGGCGAGGGGGAAAAGAAGGCGTACAAAAAGAGAAATATAAAGGATCAGTTCTCTCTCCCCTTCCTCTATTTTAAACCCATCATAAATTAGTTTTTAAATTAACATATATTTGCTTATTTTTCAACACTTTTTCGTTCCTGTAAGGAACGATGTGGACTAATTTTTGGAACTGCACCTTCTCTCGGGAGGGTGCCAAAAATATTAGATTTATAATAATATTGTTCATAACAAAATAACGTTATTAAAACTTTTCACACCGGTAAAAGGATGGCAATCCGTTAAAAGAAATATTTCACGCCTCGGATAAAAATACATGTAATTTCTCAATCTCAAAATTTCTTTATTTTGTTAAATTCGAGACAAAATTCGTGAAAAAGCTAACTATGTTTTTTGCGAAGTGACCTAATACCTTTTGAAATAACTCAAAAAAAATTAGTTGGCAAAACTTACCACATCGGTGAACTCCTCCTCCTCCTCCCCGTCACTGTTCACAATGACCAGCGACTCGTTCTGTTGCATTTCCATTATTGTTTCTGGCGTAAAAATGGCAGGTGCTTAAAGGCAAAATATTAATTAAATTTAAATTTAGTTTTAAATTGTTTTTTGTGTGCCTTTCCCTCCCACCCACTCGTTCTGTGCTCCCTCAAATGTGCCGGGGAAAGGAAGTGCCGTTCTGTGCTGATACCGGGCGCCACTTCGGCACTCGTCAGCTCCACCAATGTGGACAGATCCTCCAGGAAGTAAATGCACGCAGTGGCCTTTTCCGGAGGGCCGCGAATCTGTGGACAAATTGGGCACAATTATTAACACAGTTAACGACTAAACACAAATAAATAGGTCATTTGACGATTTAACACTTGAGAGCCTTTTTCGGTTTTATGGCTCCCAAAGATTTTTTTCAAAAATTTTAATGCCAAATTATCCGACCTGAACTTCAACCGATTCGCCGACCAATCTGATCAATGCCTCCATTTTGCTCGATTGCATCTTCGAGCAGTACCTCCACTGTGCCAACTCAGCTTCAATGGAGTCCTGTGCCGGATAATAACAATGGATTATTGTGAGATTCGTGGTCAGTCTCTGTATTTTTCCCGTGATGAGTGATCGATATAAACGGATAAAGCGGTAATCCCGATTTGGTAAGCCCCATGCCGCACTTGGAAGGTCTGCATGGACCGGCGCAGTGCCACTTGAATGCGCGGGAAGATGGACTGCATCGTCTGCTCCATGCCCCGGGTCGGCTTTATCCTGAGCCCGCCGTACACAAAGTGCGGTCTGTTGGGCAGCCAAACGTCGTGCGGCGGGGGAGCCGAAATGAACACGGGGAATTCGAAGTCGAAGTCAGCGACACAGCACAACTGAAAAAGGAAGATTATTTGTTCAGTTTGAAGTTGTTTTTAAGGGGCGTGAGAGAAGTGATTTTTCACAGGAATCGGGCTGGAATCGAAATGCCCGGATAAAACAAGAGCGAGGCCCCCCTCAAAAACGAAAAATTCCATAGTCTGAAGCCAGGAAGCGAGACTAACGTACTTTTAAATCCGAAAAATGGGATACAAAAATACCCTAACTCAATCCTTCGCCGAAATTGATTTACAATTCGAATAAAACTGATTTAAAAAATTGCAATTTTAACAATCAAATTTGCCTGCAGCGTTTCCAAAATTTGGAGAATGTCCGCCGGGTCAGTCACTTCCGGAAACACTGCGCCAAAGTCGTTCAGTGAATAACGGCCACTGGCGCGGGGCGAATGCGCAAAACGAGGGGAGAACAAAGTGCCAAGCAAATGCGTGCCAAGCCAATCGGGGGACAGACTAAAGACGCAAAAAAGGGGGGGGGGAATTAACAAATTGGCAAAAATAATTTAAAAATATATAAATAATATTACACAATAAAATCAAGTGCGGATCCCTCGTCACGCAGATAAACAACTTCCCCGATCAGTTGCAACTGCTGAATGAGCTGCCGACCTGTGAAAAGAATCATTTCCGTATTAGGCGGCAAAATTAAAAATTCTTTTCTTCCTGTAATTTTTCGATGGCTTACAATTTTTTAAATTTTTATTTTTAAGAAAAATAATAATTAAAAAATTGTACAAATAATTATTTTTTAATGAATTTTCTCAGAGGCGAAAGAATTCGAATTTTGAGATGCGGCAAAAACAAATATGTTTAAATGGGCCAACCAATCCAAAAATGCTTTTTACTTACAATGGCTGTCATTTGCCAGCGGATTGACCTCAGATCGAACAAGTGAGGTGAAGCTGAATATTAGCATATCAACAAATTATTAAGCTGGAAATTTCATTATATATGCATATATTTATACATTTTTTAAAAATTTTTTGGTATATTTTTTAATTTTTCATTAGAAGTTTTAAGATTTTAATAGAAATTTTTTCGTGAAAAATTTATTTTTTTGAAATGTACCCCTAAAATTGTTTTTTAAAGAGAAACCAAATCAATTTTTAAAACCACAAAAATATTATTCTATGATAATTAATTCTTTTATGGCACGTTGTGCCTGTTTAACGCCTTTTTAAGAACATATTGTCCAAAAAAAGATTAAAATATATTTACAATTCTTGGTAAAAATTTGGAGATTTTTTAAAAATTTTCATATATTTTCAACATTCTTTTTTGAAAATACAATATTTATATACTTAATTTGCATTTAATTCAAACACATAAATTCATCCTTCAATTTTCAAAAAAAATATTTATAAAATTCCCCCTACTAAGGCCACGTGATGCATGGGAACTGAGCGTATTGTTCACGGAGTTGCTCCAAAAAGGCCAGCGCAGAGTCCAACATTCGGAGGGGGTGTTGAAGCCTCTGAAAATCAAAACAAAATGGTAATGAGTTTAATTAGCACATATTTAAATGCTAATACCATCAAAATGCTGTCCCGTTGACGCGCTAAAAAGGCACGCAATTCGCGAGAGCCGACACAATCGGACTGCGCGGAAAGGTCGACCAGAAACAGTTGGCCATGGATGTCGAAATGGGTTTCGAACCTGCAAAGTGCGGGGGGGGGGGTTGAGAATGTTTAAAACTATTTTAAAAGTTAGTTTTTGAATTTGTCCTTCAACATATTAATCTTTTCTCTGTCCTCTTTTTCCCTCTCATTCTTCCCCTTCTCTCACTGGTCTCTTCCATTTAGCCATTCTTTTAATCTCTCATTACTCACTTTTCCGTTGTGAATTTAAAAACGATTTATGATGGGATTAAAACTGAGGAAGGGCAGAGAGAAATTTTTCTTTATATTCCTCTTATTTCATCTTTTGTATGCTTTCTTTTCCCCCAGCCGTCGCTTGTGCTTACAATTAGTTCATTTAACTTTTTTCTCTCTCTTATTCAAAATGGAAAAAGAGTCAGGCGCTTGTCCTTAACTATTTCTGATGATCTCTTCTCTCTCTCTTCTCTTCTCTCCTTCTCTTTGATCACCTCATCTTCAACGTCCTCATCATCGCCTCTGCCTCGTTCTTGGTGATCGGACATTCGCCGCCCATAAATGTGCCGGCGATGGCCACCACCGATCGACGCGAAATTTGTCCACAATGTCCAATCGGCTCGCTGGGCGTGACGCGGCCTTTGAGGAAGTTCAGCCAGTACAGCAACTCCTTAAATGGGCAAGGGGGAAGGTGAATAATCGTATCAATGTTTGGCTAATTGCCCGTTTCTCACCTTATACTCATCCATGGGATCGTCCGAACTGAATTAATGGAGTTTAATTAAAAATGTCTGCCCCATTAAAACGAAGTATTGGACGAGACTAATTTGTTGAACCCAACTCATTAATTTCAAAAAATTTGTTTTGGATTTTATATACTAAAAGAGATTAACAAAAATACCGAAAGATACAGAAAATGGCAATCCGTTTCTTTTAAGAATATATTGAAAACAACGGTTTAGCGAAAAGATTCCTTTTTGTGCCGCCGACATACCATCGGGTGACAACCAAATGCACACAGTCCGTGTTGCCCACAAAATGGTCGTAGCAAATGTGGAAGGGCTCGTGCCCGGAGAAGTCCCACACGGAAAACTCGCCGCAATCTGCCGAGATCAAAAACAACTTTAATGAAAATAATTCTATTGTTTGCCCAAGGTCCGCGCGAGACTTTGAATTTAGATGCGAGACCGAAAGTCAACTCTCGAGCATCACACAACCGGTTGTTAGGTGGATGCACGTTGGAAACTCCAAATGCTTTTCTTTCTTGCCTGGAAATGCCACGTTTTGAATGTCAATGCCCTGCGTCGGCGCCCGCCCTGATGAGTTGCGCTCCGCACATGGCCACGTTTTGTGCCGATGGCCAATGCCGACGACGCCGTTGGTTGACGAAGAGGAGGTGGTCGAGGAGGAGGACGGCACTCCCGAATGGATGCCCTCATCGGCCGACGATTCCGCTTCACCTGCCCATGATGAGATTAACAAATGAATATTCTTGTTAGATTTTTTAAAAACTCTGCCCTTTATCCCTGGGTAAGGCATTTTTCCCTACAAAAAACATACCGCTTTTTGAAGGCGATGCCATAATCATTGAGGAGGAACTGCCATTGATTGTACACAAAGTCGGCGAAATTTGGTCTGCAGAATAAGAAAAATCGGATAAACTTTGCATGACATGGCCAAGCCGGGCTTTTCTTTTCGGTCCTAATTTGAAATTAAAAAGGTCGGAGGAAAGCGGGGGCAAAAAATGTTAAAATGCTACGAAATTTAAATATTTGGACATACCTGAAGAGGTGGAAGAAGAGACGACCACACTGCTGCTGTTAGCCGGGAAAAGGTTGTCGGAGAAGCGACGCGTGACCGACTCCATCAGCGAGTTCAACGAGGAGGCGGAGGAGCGCTGCAGGGCATTGACCAGCCGAGTTTTGCCAGCCCCTGGGGGACGGATGAGGGATAAATAAGTAATCCATTTGACTCGATGTTGGGAAAAAAGGGGAAATTTTCAGGGCCGAATTCTTTATTACCAAGCCGATTAATCAGTATATATAATGCGATCGGCAAACACCAATCAGTAATTGATCAATTTCATTGGTTAGCTCGGCTACCTGGATGTCCGAACACCTTCAGCTTGATCCTCTTCAGCGGGCCTTCCACTGTGGACAGTTGCTTGACGAATTTTGTGCGCGCTTTCTCCGGCCTCACTTTGGCCAAAAGTGTGGCAATTTGCTTCTGCTCTTGGGCTAGTGCCATAATCTCAGCGGTCATGCCATCCTTAAAGGCGGCATAAAATCACAAATTCGGAAAAGACCAACATCATTTACATTCGATTTCAAATGGACACTTGCACCGGACAAGCAAAGACAGCGCACAATGTCAATGTGGCCATGGCGAGCGGCCAAATGGAGGGCGGAAAGGCCTTTCTGAAATAGCAAAAGTCACTATCCCATGGTCTATTAGTGGCAATCATTTGGTCGGGATTCTTGAGTCTCGAGCTATATCGCTGCTTGTTTCTTTTTTATACACCGACCGCATTTTGCACATCGACCGGAATGCCAAGTTGGCACAACGATTGTGCAGCCGGGCCCAGTCCACGTTCGGCCGCGATGTGCAGCGGTGTGTCCCCGGCTTGGTCTTGCACGTTTGGGTTGCAGCTAAAACATTTGAATGGTTATCAGCAGCTCATTGTTGGTAAAATATTTTGTGTGTGGTCTCGGGCATTTTTCAATTTAACGAGAAAATCATTAGAAATTTCACTCCGCCATTTATTGTTATTAATTAAACCATTCCTTCTTATGTGCTATAATTAAGCCAATGATTACCCCCTGTTCAGCAACAGCAGCGCAATTTCGACATGTCCTCGTAAAAGAGCCAAATGCAGTGCAACTTGGCCATTCTTTGAAGGGATTAATGTATCCGTTCATGAGGGGGAAAAGCAAAAACATTGGCTATTAATTATCCTATTTGTTTCGGCAATGCCACGCACCTGATTCGGCTCGTCCAAATTGGCCCCATTTTCGACCAAATTCTCCACACATTCCAAATGGCCTCGGCTGGCAGCAACGTGAAGCGCAGAATCGCCTTCCTGAAAACATGATTTTAATGTGTTAATGACGCTGGTCGGAGTTCGTTTTCCAACAAAATTTATTTTATTTTCCCGGATTCCTACAGTATGACGTTAGGCGGTATTGCCGACTAATCGGATTTGTTTTCTTATGGTAGCAACCGTTGCAGCACACCGGGAAATTTCGCATTGGCATTTTGCTTTAATTGGTCAGAATTTGGCAATGTAACTAATTAACGTTTGTTGAAATGTATTTTTTCTAAAATATAATTGGCACATAAGATATTGTGCTTATTAATTGTTCCGACAGATCGGCACACAATCCCAAGTGAAAGATTGACTTTGGATGGCATTTGCGTTTGGCCATTTGTCGCGTCACACTCTTTGACCAAATTTGGCGGCACATTTTGGCCTTGGCTTTGCTCAGTTTGCCCCCCATTTTCATTCTGTTCCTTCTCCTCCTCCTTCTGCTGGTGCTGTTGTACTGCTTCTGCTGTTTTCATTTCCGTTTCCATGGCCATCATTCTCTGCTTCTTCTCCTGCTTTTCCTCCTCTTCAATTCCTTTTTTGTATTCGGCAAAAATTTTGGAGAAAACGAAAACAAAACAATTTGTTCTTTAAATAATGCGGGAGCGGGAAAATGCTGTTGTTGGAATAATGCCTCTGAACAATAGAAAAGAAAAAAACGCTCAACAATTAAATAGGAACAATTAATGTCAATATTTGTGCAAAAAAACATGCATTTGGGGAACAGAAAAGAAAAAGGGACATTTTGTCAAATTGGACGACCCCAACAAATTCTCCCTCTCAGCCCAAAAACACCATTAGTAAAATTAACAATCTGGCAAAGGGAGGAGGGAGCCAACCACAAACAGCAGAAGGGGGGCTGGGAGGGAGGACGTGGACGGATTTGGAAATGATATAATGAACGAACTTCATCAGCGCAACATTGGATGACAACCAATAAAATATTCGTCCACTCGGGAGTTAACGGTCTCGAGTCGTGGCACGAAAATGGGATTTTTTGGCCTCCTCTGCATTTAGGAGTCGAGCGCCGTTACAGCATTGCCGCGTTTGGCAAAATGTGAGCGAAAAAAATGGGGGGTCGGCGGATGAATGGAAGCAGAAGATGGAGGATGATTGATGAACATATGGGAAAAGAAGCATAAGCAAAAATGCCGGAATCCTCGAGATTGTGGGCCGGATGAATGTGCCTTTTGTCCCTTTTTACGTATAATATGCCAGTTGTGGGTGTAATGAAATCAGTGGATGAGTGTTTAATTTGCAAATGGTGTCTGCCTTTTACAAAATCCGTGAACTTTCAGGACTGATGAAAATGATTGCCAGGGCGCTGTCTGGCGTGTAAATTGTGTGCCAAAAAGTTGGTCTTCCCGAACCGGTACTCGAGATTCTAGAGAACACCACCGAGAGAAGTGCTTGAGATTGCATAAAAGAAATAAACATCGAATTGGATGGGTGAAGGAGGGGTGGTGGAGGTGAGCATTCGGAGAGGACGGACCCGGCGGGAGGGCGGATGGAAGGAGCGGATGAAATGGATGTGGTGGTTGGACGGGGCGGGAGAGGTGTGCTCTCCGCGTAATGGAGGTGGATTATTATGAAAAGAATGGGGAGGGGGGCGGATGTGGAAGGATTGCCCGAGAGGGGGGGGGGGAGAGGGGAGGTGAGTGAGTATCCGACCACTAACAGCACCCAAAATTGGTGCCAGCCATCCCCCGCAAGGTGAGCGTGGTTGGTTAAGTGCTTCTTTCATCCCAATTCTCGCCCCTCCTCGAGCGCACTATTTCGTTGTCTCTTCTTCTCTAACCGTTCAGTAATAAATGCTCTTTTTTGGTAAGCTTTCCGTCTCTTCTTTCCCACACTATTTCGCTGTGACTGTCTTTTTCTTTCACTCTCTCTCTCTCTCAAGCGGGCGACACATGCACAAAACAGCCCAAACTTGGCCATATTATATTGCCTCATTATCTATGCTCTCTCCCCATCCCCATGGACTCTCTCTCCTCCCTCTTTCTCTCTGTCGCCCTTTTTTGCTGTGTCCGCCGTTTTTCACCGTCGAGACTCTCGACCACCGCCCCCTCCCGCTGGGCCATAAATGGATGGGGTACATAGAAGTGGGCGAGGGGGGGGGGACCGGGCCTCAGCCGCAGCAGGGGAAAGGGACAAACGGAAAAAGGGGGGGAGTAGAAAGAAAGGTGAGCAAATTGCGCACGGAGGACGGCGGCGAATTGGAAATGCATTTTAATTCATTTATTTATGTATTTATTGGTCGGGATTAAGCATAAAGGGAAAAGAAAAAGCGGAGGAAAAGCCGACGAGGACAGCTGAACCAACACTTTGACAGCAACAATTTTGTTGGCCAAAAAATAGGAGAATAAATGGGAAAATTATTCCATGCATTTGTTTATGGGACGAAAACCCATGGCGAGAAATTTATGTGCAAGATGGAAGAGATTTTTGGCATTTATTTGATTGTTATCAGTGATCACTGTTCAAATCACATTGATTCTGTCGCCAAATTTTCTATGCCATGGGGCATTTTGCATGTGCCAAGGGCATCGGCTTCAAGGGGTCACCGCCCACTCTCAACTCAATGGCGCACGCATTCCTCGGGGGACAATAAATCCAACAAAGTGTCATTTTTTGGGGAAGGGATTTGTCCCAAAAATGTGTCCCCATTCGAAGGCACAGATAAAATCTTTAACATATTTCGAAAATAAGCCAACAAAATAAGAATAAAATAAATTCCGTGACCGGAGATATCTCTAGGACTCCGATCGGCATATTTTTATTCAATTCGTAAATATAAATTAAAAAATGCCATACCAAATTGGTGGTGTTCAGCTCCACACAGAAGCGGCACAACAAATCCAAAAGGCCGCTTTGTCCATCCCACGCGGCGATGTGCAGCGGCGTCTCGCCATGCTGAAAAAACGAACTTTAATTTCTGAATGGACAAATACAATATTTTTTGGCATTGTGCCGCGCTTTGATTATGGCACTCTTTGCCTTGTCCTGAAGTTGCGGGTCCGCTCCACGTTCAAGCAGTGCAAGAACAGCTGAAAATGCTGGGAAATTGCCGAGTTTTGTGGCCCTCTTCTGTACCTTGTCCTTGAGCATATCGTGTGGCCAAATGGAGAGCTGTTTCGCCGATCTGAAAGTCTTTTTTTTAGCTAATCTCTCTGATCAATTATTTATATTCTGATCATTTTTACACTGTTTGTGGCACTGATCAATTCTGGGCTCAGTGTGAACGTGTTGAACAAATGTGCGTGGCCTAAATGTTGTGTTAGCACATTGATCATTCACTCATTTTTTCGTGATGACTCTAATCACTGATCAGACAAATTGTCCCGCCTCCCACCGTTTCGGGCTGCCCAGATCAGTGCCGTGTCGCCTCGTCCGTCTTCATGTGCCGGGTCCGCGCCCCGCTCTATCAGAAAGGCGGCCAATTCTTGGAAGCCATTGCCACACGCGACATGAAGCGGCGATTCGCCCAACTTAAATTTAAAAATAAAGTTGTAATAAAATGAATTTTTAATGTCCTGGGGTTTTGGGTTTTTTAAATATCTTTAAAGAAATATTAAATTTAAATTTAAACCGGCATTTCTATTTTTGCCAAAATTTTTTGTATGTAAACAAAATCCTGGAATCTATTAATTGTAATAAATACTTTCAAATTCCCCAACATCATCCAATTTGTTTTTAGTTTTTTAATCTCTCATTCAATTAATCACTGGATTAGTTTAACCGGAAAGAATGTTGTGGCGTCTGTCATTTGGCATCGGCTGGCACTTATTTCTCACTCAATAACTAATTACCTCGTTGACCAAGTGGGCAAGCGGAATGCGACAGCTGTGCACAAGTTGCTTGAGCTGTGCAAGTGCTCCACGTTCACAGGCAATGAAAATGGCACTGATGATGCAATTATCCTTTAATTAGTAAAATTATTATTTTTTAATAATTTATAATAGCAATTTTTTATAATTATAGCCTAAATGTAGATAAATTAAATTTGCAATATTTTTGGCTTTTTTAG
>CP049707.1:15544909-15625634 GCA_004148225.2 Heterodera glycines
AAAAAATTAGTTGGCAAAACTTACCACATCGGTGAACTCCTCCTCCTCCTCCCCGTCACTGTTCACAATGACCAGCGACTCGTTCTGTTGCATTTCCATTATTGTTTCTGGCGTAAAAATGGCAGGTGCTTAAAGGCAAAATATTAATTAAATTTAAATTTAGTTTTGAATTGTTTTTTGTGTGCCTTTCCCTCCCACCCACTAAAAGTGAGCTATGCAAGAGACGGATGAGAGAAAAGAAGACATACAAAAGGAGAAATACAAAGGAATGTTTCTCTCTGCCTTTTCTCATTTTCGACCCATCATAAAACAGTTTTTTAATTGAAATATATTTACCCATTTCGCCTGCTTATTCGTTCTTTCAAAGAACTTTGTGTTACAAATTTTTGGAACTGCGCCTTTTCTAGGGAAGGTGCAAAAAATAGCAACATTTAATATTTTTTATAAATAAATAAACCTTTGTGAAAACTTTTCACACCGGTGAAGATCGCGTTGATCAGCCCAAAGAGGACTGATCAGCAGAACTGTTGGTATTTAAGGTTGATCAAATCGAACTTTTTTTTTGTAAATTGTTCGAGACTTTGGGGTTTAATCCAGGGCTCGGATCTGTTCTGATTTATCAGAAATGTTTGATTTGAAGCTAGTGACCAAATTTTGTTCTGATTTCCTAAATCTACGCATAATTTTGAAATTTTTGGGCATAATGTCACTGTTTTACAAAATATAAAATTTGTGGCAAAATTTGGTCATTTTTGGACAAAAATCTGTTAAAAATCGCATTAAAAATTAACAAATTTCCCGGCGGCGCCTATCGGCGCCGCCGGACGCCCCGGTCCCCAAAATTTTTGGAAGAGCGCGCCGCAAAATGCGTTTTTAAAAGCGAAAAAAAGTCTGCGCTTGGTTTTTAATAGCAAAAATTGGCTTTTTTCGATCCGAGCCCTGGTTTAATCGGTCAAAGTTAACTTTTTCAGAATATACGACAAAAAATTTCTAAAATATCAGGGCTGTACGCAAATGGATTTTGATCACACGCAACACGCACTTCTATGAAATAATTTTTAATAGCATTGTTGGTCCTTTTTCATGTTTAGAGATATTATTATTGCCTTTTTGAAATTTTAATGCTTTTTGTGACCTTTGGAATTTTGAGAAATTGCTTAACTAACGCAAATATAATTCAATGAAAAAACACTCCTAATGATGCATTTTTTCGCTCTAAAAACTGCGAATTTTTGCTGCCCTTTTCCCATTTTTAAGCCTTTTTTGAGCAATAAATGCATGCCTAGTTTTGATTGAAAATAAATTTATTTGAAAATTAAAATTTCTGACAATTTTTGAAAATATGTGAAAGACAATACATCAATTCATAGGAAAGACTTGCAAAAAAAAAAAAGAAAAAATTGAGTGATTTGGGCTTATTCATCCGATAATTTACGCTTCGCTCCCTTTTGCTCCTCCACAGTGACGTCAATGACAATTGAAATTCTGTCCTCTAATTTGTCATACAATCCCTTGTCCGAGTCCATTAATTGCTTAATTAGGCCTGCTTTTATTGATTAATTGTGGTTTAAATTTCCGCTCACCGCAACAGTAATCAAATTTGGGAAGCCCAAATTGTTCAGTTTGTGGTTAAAAACACGGCCATTGAACTGCCCCGTGAAATTCTCCGCCTCGCCCTTTTGTGCGACAATTCGAAGGGTGGCCGAGCATTTGCAACTCCAACTTTTATCTTAATGCCAATTTATTGTTTATTATCCGCCGGAATCTTGTCGCTCGAAGTCTCGACGAGACAAATCCTCGCCGCAAAAATTTTTAAAGAAAAAAACTTAGAAAATTTCACAATTTTTTTTGGATTTTATGATAAATTACAATTTTCTCGTTTTCTTGGAATTTTTTATAAATTTTTTTAAATTCTTGGGCGAGAACCCACCGTTTCTCGGTGAAGTGCACCAAAGGTAAACGGCCAAACACTTTTCGTTGCAATTTTCTTTCAGCATCACTTCCGCCTCAATTTTCCACTGAATGCCCTTTATGGTCACGGCTTTGCTGAATCGGCTTTTGCCCTTTGTTTCCCGCGCAAATTCAGAAAATTTGTCAATTTCCATTGCCAAAGTCCCTCTGTTTTTCTTGGGCTTGTTCCAGTCAGAAATGCGTCCATGGCACGGAAATTTCAACGGGTAAAGCCCAGGGAGACAATTCGGATGGCAATGGAATTGGTAAACGGCGACAAACTCTTCAATGGTCAGAAGACCAGAAGTAACTGCAAAAATAAAACAAATGTCGTTCACAAAAACTTTCAAGAAAAACCGAACTTTCGTAAATTTTAAAATCTATGCGTTTTTTATTGGAGCCAAAAAGATCTAATTCTTAGGGACTTTCTTATTAAGAAATAGTCAATGATTTTTTTGGAAAAATTTGAAAAAACTTATTATTGCATCAAAAAAAAAATCAAGAAATTTTTTTCTTGAAATTTCTTAATAAAAAATTTCCTAAGAATTTTTTTGGAAAATTTCTAAATTTAAAATTAAAAAAAAAATTTCGGGAGGGAAACGACCTGCTCCGCCCCGGATCAGTTCCCCTCGCACCGTCTCCCCCAGAGAAATTTTTTTTAATTCACAAGCTTACAATTAGAAATTTACAATAAAAAACTTAGCGTTTCTTATTAGAAAATTCAAAAAAAAAATTTCGAAAAATTTTATGATGAATTACTAAGTTCATCTCAATAATTTTCCAAAAGTAAGCTGAAATTTTTCAAATTTTTCTTGAAATATTTTCTTATGGAAAATTTCTTATTTTTTATTGGAAATTAGAAGCTTGTAGTTTTTTAATTCTCGGGTGGAATATTTGATCTGGTTGAGGGACGAGCTGTTCCCTTTCAACGATTGCTGCTACCGATGTATTTGGTGAATTCCTCCGTTGGAATGAGAGGAAAACGAATTCGGAACAGTGCCGGGCCAAGCGCAGCACGACGGTTTTTGGAGGAACACAAAGTGCCCTTTTGACGGCACTTTTCATCGGCCCAACGGAGTGCCTAAACGGAAAACAAACAAATCAATTAAAATACCAAAAAATTAAAAGTTAAATTACAGCTTTCCAAATTTCGAATTCGTTGCTGACCACCAACTGATCACGGCCGAATATTTCACCCAGCAAATTCTGATCGATTTGCAAAAACTGCTCAGTGTCGAACAATGTTGCCGCATTTTGACAAATGTAAAGCAAACATTGGCGGGCAAAGTCCTAAAAAGTCATAATTGTTGGCTTTTGGCTCAATGGTGTCATTATCTTGTATTATTGGCATAGATTTTTGCAGTTGCTCATTTGGTTGATTGTATTCATCTTTAATGCCTTCAATTTTTATTTTTCCATAATTTTGTTTATTTTTAATTCCAACTAATCCCTCATTTTGATGTTCTTAATTTTTCACCAATTTAAATTCATTTGAGATTTTAATAAATTTTGTACATTATTTTTGTTGAGTTCATTTGGTGCTATGACGTTAGTCAAAAACCATCAAATGAAAATATTTTTTGATACAACTTTGCTCAAAAGCAACTAAATTTTTAATTCTTGATATCATTAAATAGCACTAAGTGTTTTCTATTAGCTTACAAAATTTCAAAAAGTTTCGTTAAGTTTCAAGAAAGTTATGACTGAAAATGTTCAAAAAACCATGGGTTTTTGAGCTTCTCAGGTCACAACTTTTTTTAAACTTAAAGAATTTTTTAAAAATTTTGCAAGATAGTAGAAAACACTTAGGGCTATCGAAAAATATCTAGATTATAGAATTTGATCTATTTTATGCGAAATTATGAATAATTTTCTGTCAAAAATTTTCCATTTGATGGTTTTTTGACTAACGCCCATTTTGATGGTTTTTGACTAACGTCCCAGCACCGTTCATTTTACCTTCAGTTTTTGTTCCTTGCCAATTTGGTTCTTGTTTGAAAATAAATGGTTCATCTGCTGTTGGTTCAACCTTAACTTATGTATTATTTTATTTTATTTTTTAACTGAATATTATTATTTAATAAATCACATACTTTTATTTTACTTATAATTTCATTTATTTCATCAAATAAATTCTCTGAAACTGTTAAAATTTTGTTAACAGTTAATAAAAAATAAATAATATTTGTTGATAGTTTTTTCATGATAGCTAATAGGAATTACAAATGAAAATGCATTTTATGTATTAAAAATTTATTTGCATTTTATAACTAAAGAAATTTTTAAATTGAATAAATATATAAATTAATAAAATCAATCAAAATGATTAGGAAATCAAATTTGTTCGTTTCCAGAGAAAAGCATATAAAATATTCCTTGAAAAATTCGAACAGGGCTAAGTAACGAAGAATTTTGAATTTTTTCCAAAAAAAAAATTTTTTTTTTGCGGCAACGTTTTTAGTGTTGTCTATTTGACTCGAACCGCGTCGCATGCTTGGGTTGCTGATACCTCACCAGATCAAAGTTTACATCTCTGGGCGTGGCGGGAGTCAACCATTTTTTTGTTCATGTTTTTCCCGTCCACCCCCCCCCCCCACATAACCCGGATTTTGTAAAAATAACCATGAAAATTTCAAAAAAATTTTTAAGTGCCCATTAAAACACAAAAAATTTTCACCGGCATAAAGCACAGCCATAGCATTTTCGCCGTTCAATTCGCTCAGATCGTCCGCGTAAATGAAGGCGAGCATCACTCTGAACGCCGCTGCTTCAACGTCGGGCACTTCCACGGCACCTTCGGCAGAGGCTGAATTTCAAAAAAAAATTAATAAAAAATTTGTTTCTTTTTTCTCACCATTTTCTGTTTTTACTTTCTGTGCGTCAAACCGAAACATTGCCTCAAATACTTCGGAAGCGTGCTTCAAAATCAATTTGTGAGCATGCAGAAGCTGAAAACTTAAAAAAATTAGAAAATCAAAATTGGATATTGAAATATCGCCTCCTTTTTCTGCCCAACCAAAAAGTGCACATCCGCGTCCTCAGCCGAGCTCAGCAAATGCTTCATCCGACCCATCGAATTCCTCGGCTTTGAGGACGACGACATTTTTGAAAAGCGAACTCCGAAATTTAAATCTAAGAAATTTTGGTAGAATTTTTTGTTGAAAAGTCTAAATCAGTTCGCTCGCAGATGAAAAAAATCAAAATGATCATTCGACTACCAAACATAAAAATGATATTTTGCGGTTAAAAAGCATGAATTCCTTTTCGGTTATACAGCAGTGAGTGGGGCGCGGACAGAAAAATCCCGCGGTCGCGAATCGCGCACTTAAAAGCTCAAATTTTCTAACTTTTTAAAAAAATTTGTGAAGGTGTTCCAGTCATGCAAGCCCTATAATTTTTATTTGATAAAAGATTTTGTGGTACTTGTGCAGTTTACGTCCCATAAAAAATTTTTTATAAAAATTTTTAAAACCAATTTTTATATGTTTTCGGGATCGCTGATCACGAATCTGAACTCAGAATCGTGCTCGAATTCCGAACCCGAATTCGAACATCTGCAAAAAAAATTTCCAAAATTAATTTTCACCGTCAACAACCGCCATACGCATGGGACAGTCCAACAACTTGGGAACAAAATGGCGAAAGACAGAATCATGATCGCCAAAATGCTTGCTATGGCGGTTGTTGACTCGAAATCGGTGAAAATCAATTTTGGAATTTTTTTGCAGATGTTCGAATTCGGGTTCGGGATTCGAAATAGCACGATTCTGAGTTCACATTCGTGATCAGCGCCCCGAAAAAATTAAAGATTTTGGTCAGCTCTGACCATGGACGGTAAAAAACGAAAAAATTGCCAAAAAATAATTGGCGTAAAAAAACAAAACGCCACGCCAACACACTCAAATGAAAAACAAAAGTGTCGTAACTGTGGTCAACGTACTAATCAAGCGTTAAAGCCCCTAAATCCAATTCAATGCAGTAAAATACGTATTTTTTAGATTTAGTTTGAGTTAAAAATGATCTACAACATTTATTGGATATAAGCTATTTCTCAGTGATTAATCAGCTCTCAAAAAAGTTGTCAGTTGAAAACCGCAAAAAAGGCAGAACTTTTGAAGTTTTTTATTTCTATCTTTTTTTATAGTTCGAAATTTTCTGTAATTTTTAGTAGGCTAATAGAGCCTGTGAAGAGCTTTCGAATGATATCAAGATTGTTTGATTCGGTCAATAACTTCAAGAGTTATATTGACTCAAAGTTGGCTCAGACGGAGTTGGCCCGTTCCGAGTTTTTAGCATGGTATTTTAAAATTTGATTTTCAAGGTTAGAGACATGAAAAGAGTACGCCAAATATTTTCATTTCCTATAACTTTTCAGTGAGCCTTATTTTGCAAAAATCTTCTATATCATTCGATGCAGAATTTTTTGGCAATTTTTCACCTTTTTTACCGTCCACGTGACGGGAAAAATTGAAATTTAAACAAATTTTTTGAGAAACAACTCTAAGTTTCCAAAAATTTTTGTTTTAAAATCTGAATATTCAAAAAAGACAATCGCCTCAAAATTTTCTTTATAAAAATTTAGTTTTAAAAAACCGCTGCGCGCCGCGCAAAAAAAATCCGGCGGTCGCGCAACGCGGATTCAAATTGTCGCGGTCGCGAATCGCGGCCTCGTCCCACCCCTGTTAAGTCCTAAGCAGTAAAAAATTATAAAAATGATTTAAAATGCTTTTTGAGCGCTTTTTTAGTGTGGCCTTGAATCCATGCTGGATCTGGCACTTCAATCCCGGCACTTTTTCTGCCTGAAAAAGGGCAAGCGCCCCGCTAATTCTATTTTTGCTACCCATTCGATTCTGACTGTTTTTAAGCAATTTTGAGTTTGGGGGTGCTAGTGCGTTTCGTAAAAAAGGCCACCCATGCGCGTTTTGTAAAACGGCCAATGGGCTCGAAACAAAAAATATGTAAAACCTAAAATTCATAACTTGGCTCAAGTTCAACCAAATTAATATTGAATGGTATCATTCAATAGCTTTAATTGTTCTCTATCAGAATATGATTTTTTAAAATTTTTTACTTAAGTATAAAAAAAGTTATTGTCATAAAATTTCAAAAAACATGAAGTCAGGAATTTTTGTCCAGAACTTTTTTAATCTTAATGAAATTTTCTGAAATTTAAAGGTAAGTAGAGAGAGAATTTTTAGGGCTATCGAAAATATAAATTTATTTTGGCTCAATTGCATTTTATAGACTCAAAACATTAAGTGTATTTAATTATATTTGCATGATCATTGCAAAAAACATGGCATGTTCAATGCTTTATAACTTTTTTTATACTTAAGTAAAAAATTTTAAAAAAATCATATTCTGATAGAGAACAATTAAAGCTATTGAATGATACCATTAAATATTAATTTGGTTGAACTTGAGCCAAGTTATGAATTTTAGGTTTTACATATTTTTTGTTTCGAGCCCATTGGCCGTTTTACGAAACGCGTCAGCACGGAGTTTGGGACCTCAAACCGATTTTTACCAATATAAAATATACTAAAAATTTTCTAAATATTTTAATAGGCTAAAACACGTGGGGGGGGGGGTCCGGCGGTGCTGATAGGCGCCGCCGGGAAATTTTTGAAAATTTCAACAGAAATTGTACAAAAGTGCTAATTTTTGAAAAAAATACAAAAAAATTTTCCGAAAATTTCCAACTTTTTATCAAAAATTTCGTAAACCGGAATTCAGACCCAAAAAAATTCGGAAATCGAAATACCATGTCATCCCTGGTAGGGAAAGAGAGTTAAAGAAAGGGAGAGAAAGAAAAAGCGAGAGTATTCCTAGGCGGAGCCTTGGACAAAAATAATTTTTTTTTTTTTTTTAATTAACGAACAATCAACAAAATAATAAAGCCTCTCAGCCCTGAGATAATGCTCTGCCTAAATCCAAAACTCGAAATAATTGTAAATTATTTTACATAAAATAATTCCTAAGTTTATTACGATTTATAAAAAATAGCAAAAATTATTTATAAAATCGTATTATTTTCCAGCTGTATTGATGGAAATAATATTAATAAAATCTGCAGCGATTTATTTGGAATTGATATAGTAGAAATAATTTCATCAATTTTATTTATATTGTTAGAAAATGAAGTCATAATTTCATTATTAATAATCCTCTTAAGTAATATTATTATTATTATTATTAAAATACACCAATTAAAATAAAATGCAATTTTATTTCGTAATAATCCTTCTCTTTACTTTGGCCATATTTTTCGATTTGTTGCCTTTCTCTGATGAAAACTGATGGAATGCGTTAGTTCGAACGAAAGAAAATAAAATTTATAAAAAGAATAAAAATGACAATTTATGAAAATTAAAATTTTGAGCATTTCTATTATAATGTTGTCCATATTTTCCCAAAATTTCGCCTTTTGTTTCATCGAAAAGTGAAAAAATTAAGGGAAAACGAATTTCTGTGAGGCCACTGAAAAGGTAATAAAACGAAATGTTTAAGAAAATGCCATTGATCCACATGGAAGTGCCAAATCTTCGGCTGACTCCGTTTTGAGGGACCCACAAATTTCAATGAAAACAACATCATCATTTCACGAAATGGTAATTAATCCCTGAGTAATGCATTTGCTTTAGCCCATGGAATTCCGGCTAAAAAGCCCATGGATAATGAATCTTCAATTTAAATTTTTTTAATCGTTCCACCTAAACTATAAAATTGCCAAAAAAATAAAAATCGAATTACGAAAACTAAAAAAATCTTTTTTATTTTTAGTCGCCTCCCTCCCCAATGCGAATGGAATTTGTTGGTCAAAATAAGTCTTCATCGGCAACTAAAAGTTTCTTCCCAATGGTATTACATATTTAAAATTAGTAAATTTCATTAAATATTTTGTATTTTTTATTGTTAGGTGCCACCCTTTCCTTTACGAATGAACCGAGTCCAAAACAGTGACATTTTGCCACAGAAAGCAAATGAAAATTTCAAAAATCTGCATGAAAATAAAAACGACTGCTGCTTATTCGGAACGATGGTACTCAAATTGATGATTTATTCGCCTAATTTTTAGTGTTTGTGATCAAAATTCAAGGACAAACAAAGGACATTTGTTACCGGAATAATCATATAAAAATAGTGATTTTTTGAGAAAAGCTCGTGAAAAATTTATTTTTATTCATTTCTAATTAAATTTTATAATTATTGTTCAATTTTAATGATTTATTATAGTTTTAATGAGTTTACGACCAAATTTTGCGATTTAAATTAATTTTTTGAGAAGATTAAGGTTTTAAAACCAGAAAACTGGTACCCTTGGTTTTCGGTTAGGCCGATTCCTTTATTATAACTGAAAAATACCTTTGGATTAAAATAGAATTTTCTAAAAAATCTAAATGCTAAATTTGGAAGTTTATTTTTGAACAAATTTCCAATATTTCATCCTTAAATTTAAGGTAGGGTTGGGCCCCCGACCGTCGGGGTTGGAAGTGTCGGGGTTCGGGGTCGTCGGGGTTGGAAGTGTCGGGGTCGGGGTCGGGGTTGACCAAATGGTTCGGGGTCGGGGTTTTTCAATTTTTGCCTTATGCCATATAGTCAAAAAAATTTTATATTATTTTTGCTTTAAAGTTTTATTATTCATAATAATAATTTTGTGTATTTTTTTATTTCTTTTTATTCATAATTATTTTTGTATAGAATTATTAAAAACGATAAGGCATTTTAAAATGAACAATTTTTAGTGAAAATCTGTAAAAATTATAAATTTTTTTAATTTTGAGCAAAATTTTCAGGTTTTTGAGGGGTCGGCGATGCCGATAGGCAACGCCGGGCGAATTTTAAATTTTAAGATCTTTTTTCAAACAGTTTTCACCAAAAAATTATGAATTTCTCTTTATATTTTGTAAAATATAAACTTTTCATGATTTAGTCAAGGAAAATTAAACCAACCCTAATTTAAGGTGTCAAGAAGTTTGGTTACCGTGAAGTTTATTTCCTCGAGCACTTAACTTTTACCACCATCGGCATTCTTTTTCAATTTTTGCTTATTCTATTCCTTTTTAATTATCCAAATATCTGTCGGTTCGCTTATAATTTGTTTCAATTTTTTGTTTTAGCGTTGTGAATTTTGATCATTTCCTGGTGGAATTTATAAGAAAATTTTATTTTCCTCAGTGAAATTTTAAATTTTCATCCCCATTTCCCGGTTTGTGAATACAAATTTATTGCCCGATAACAAATTTATAATTTGAATTGCATATTCTGATCATTTGTCCATTTTTGTTCATTTTTTCTTCCATTTGTCCATCATTTTCTGTTCATAATTCGTCATCATTTCCATGTCCTTTGTCATTTTTGCACTCCTCGCCCGGCTCGCACTTGCACTGCTCCAATTTGCCGTCCGCCTTCTCACATTCCAATTGCGCATCTTTGCATGAGCCCTTTGGCGATTCTTTGCACCCCGTGGCGATTACGTGACTTTGATCAGCTTAGAAAAATAAGGAGGACATATTGTAAAATCAAATTTAACATTCATTGTTTTTTAAAATTCTATTTAAATCCAGCAACTTTTTGCAATTAAAAAAATTTTTTATTTGAGTGTTGATTTTAAAAAGAAATTTGAAAAAATGTTTAGATTGGTTTTTTACTCACCCAAATTTTTTAGAATTTTTTTGAAATTTATCAGAAAACACTTTGAAATATGGGCGGCTATTTATCAAAAAAAAAAAAAAAATTCACATTTGCTTTATAAATCAAAATTTTACAAAAATACATCGTTTTTGGAATGGCAAAAAAACGATTCCAATTATTTATTTTTAATTGGAGTAAAAAAATTTTGAAAAATTTGCCGAAAAAAGTTTTTCCCTTACCAAATGAGCACTTTGCCGAAATGCATTGCTTTGTGTCCGGCTTGCACTCCTTCTCCACCGGATCAGTGCCATTTATGCCGGGACGAGTGCTCACCAATTGGGAAGTGCATTTAAGGCCTGGAAAATTGGCAAAATGTAAATTTTGATTGTATTGGGGATAATTATTTTATTAATTAATTAATTGCCATGACTCACATTTCGAATAGTAACATTTTTCAAAAAAAGATGACAATTTAAATATTAAAAATTTTTATTTACGCATATAATTGAATAACCATTGGTCAAAACAAAAGTGCTTCCCAGGAACAATGTAAACGCAAAAATAACGGCGAACGACGAAGCCATGTCGACGACAAATTTAATTTGAAAAAATAATAATGAATTAATATGGAAAAATTAAAAAAATTTCTTTATTCAAATATTATATTTATTAAAAAGACACAAATACAAAATAAATTTTGTTAATAAAAAGAAAAGTGCGAATAATTTATGCAAAATGTCCACACATTTTGTATAAAGGGTGAAGAGTGGATGATTGCTATTCTCTGCTACTGATGGAACACTGCTGATAAATGCGATAAGTCCGAAAGACTTTTTTTATTTATGTTAATTGGAAGCAAATCAACCAAAAGAATTGAAAATAAAAATAGAAATAAAGAAAATTTATTAATAAATTTGGCTTAGTTTTTCAAAAATTTATCCGCCGATACCTCTCGGCACCGCCGACCTTCTTCTCATACATTACATACAAAGTGACCGAGTTTTTTTTTCAAATTCAGGATAAAAAACACTAAAATTCAGATTTTTGCAAAACAAGGGGATCAGCGGCCAATTTTGCGAAGGGTTCCGGCCATGTAAATCGAGGACCCTTTTTTTTTTGCTTTTCAAAACCGCTTTTTTCGCGGCGCGCTTTTTCCAAAAACTTTTGGGGAATAAGGGGGGGGGGGGGGGGATCACCACCCTTCCATTCTCATTCATTCTTTGACTGTTTGTGAGTGAGCTCGTGGGCGATTTGTTAACAGATTTTGTCCAAAAAATTACTAAATTTCGCTTTTAAGCCAATTCATTAAGAAAAGCGGTCTCTTCACCCAATTTAGATGAAACTGAAAAGAAGAAAAATAAATTGAAAATTTAAAAATTAAAATTGGAATTTTAATTTTACATTTTTGGCCATCTTTTCCTCTCCTTGTTTTCGGTTGTCTGACATTTGTTGAGATAAATTAAGACTGTTCCCGGCGGAATTAAATTAACTTAAAAATCGAAAAAACCAAATTAGGTATGTGAAATCAGCAGATTTCTTTTTAAAAAGTGAAAATCAAATGAAAAAACACAAATAAAAAATTTGCTGATCAATTAAGAGAAAACTTTCATTCTTAAGACGGCTGGCGCCCATTTGATTGGCGCCCATTGGCAGCGCTCAAATGGCGTTGCCCATTTTATCCATTCCTGCAAAAACAAAACCTCCCCGTCCCCGTTTCTTTGCAAAACCCAGGCGACAATTGCAAATAAAGTTTGTTTCAATCACTCAAAAAATTATTTGCATAAATAAAAAAATTCATTTTTTTAAATTGCGAATCGCAAACATTTGAATATTCTGTCAGTGAGTGAGTCTCTTTTGTGTGTTTGTTGTTTCTGCAATAAAAATTTAAAATTGGAAATTTGCAAATTTTAATGAGACTAACAAATGAATGAATTGTGCTCAATTTAATTGTTTATTTAGCTGACAGATGAGCATAAAACTGAAGTATAGAAAAATAAATTAGCAAAAAAAAGGTAAAGAATTTGCATATAAAAGCACAACGGCAAAGAAATTTTTGAAAGCATTGGGCAGCCTTAAGAAATAATGCCAAAAAAAGGCCTTTCCAAATTTGCAAAAGTTTTTTTGAACATTTTGGTGATTCCATCGAACATTTTTTGGAATTTTGGTCATGGAATTCGAGTTTTTTTCGAAAATTAGACCCCTATAAAATTAATTTTACCCAAAAAATTGAACCCATCCAACTCAGAAAGATGGTCGTCCGTCTCCCTGCTGCTCCCATCGCGGTCATTTTGGTCTTTGCTGCCTTTGTCATCGCTGTGCATGCCGATAATGACCATTATCCTGCCTATCCAAAAGGGCCATCACCACATTATCCCCCTCGTGGTAAAATCCCTTCGTGGATGCATTCGCAGCCATTGAAGCCGCCCGGCTACAACCCTTCGGCGCAAAACGATGACAAACACGAGCAGCAGCAAAATGATCAACAGCCGAATTGGTTTAGCTTCTGCCCAAAAGCAAATGAATGCCGAATCAAATTTCAGGCCGCAAACAGATCAAATAAAGCCAAATCGGCTTTAATTGCTGCTGATGTTGGTCGGTAATTAGCTCTTTCTTTGCCTGTCTTCCTTCTAATGATGGTGTGGGCTTTTCTGTGAACGATCTTTTCATTTGATATGGTGGCGTTATTTTCCTTTTTTTGTTCGTCTTTTCACTGTTTAATTATTTTTGTGTCGATGAATTTGGGTTGGAGCAAATCAAATTTGGTTTTAATGATTTGTTATGTTACGATTTGTACCAAATTAGGCGGCATTTTCTTTTTCTGTTTGTAAATGGTGGGGGGGGGGGTCACGAAGGGGCCTTAAATTGACTAATTTCGTTATTTTTTTGCCTCTCTCTTCTTGAGGTCAACGAAAAATTTTCAAAAAGTTATGGCTAAAAAAATTTCATTACAAATTTTAACCCAATTTTTTCACCAAAAAATTTAAAAATTGATGGCATAAAGAAAAAAAAATCTTTAAATATTTAACTTGATGTAATGGGGAAAAAGATGGACTCTAAAAAATTTTCAAAATCAAAATACAAAATTTGTTTTTTTTTTGGTCGACAATCAGAACATTTCGCGAAATGGCTTCAAATCAGTTATTTTTACAATTTATTCGATCAAATGTACCAAATATTTTTATTTTTCATCTTCTATTATGGATTTGAGCAATTTTTGGAGTAATTTTAAAATTTGAGTGCAATTGTTAGGGGTTTATTTTTCGTTTTATTGCATTTTTATTAATAAATTTTTGGCAAAAGCCAAAATAGTTGAAAATAGTTTTTTCCAAAATGTTTTTAGGTTTTTTTATGTTAAAAATAAAAAACTAGAAAATAGTTATTAGTAACTCGAAAACTAGCTTAACAAAAACAAAAAAATATTTTCGTGCGTTTCAGGCCACGAGACCCACAAAATATTTAATAAATTTTCTTGAAAAATTTTGTCCAAAAACTTTTTTTTCACTGATTTTTGAGCACCTTTTGCCTTTCACATCATGAACTCATTCAGTTTTTCAAAATCTCTTCAAATTTTTCAATGACTATGGTATGAATAGAATAAATTGCTCATTAGTAGGGCTACCATTTTTAGGTGCTAAAAACTGCAAAAATAGTTAGTTTTTAGGTTCTAAAAAAACCTCAAAAATAGGTGCTAAAAAAGGAAACAGGTGCCAAAAACCTTCAAATTTAAGGGAAAACCGTAAAATTTTATCCAAAAAGCAACAAAATTAAGCAAAATCAGTATTAACTTTAAATAAAAAATTTTTATAAAGAAAAAAAAGAAAAATTTTGAAGACGAGTTTTAGAATTTTTTTTAGGGGTGTATTTTTGAAAATTTCGGATCGTTTCTTAGGGATGTATTTTTCGTTTTCAGTTAATAATTTTGGCCAAAACGCCAAAATAGTTGAAGAGTTTTTTAAAAACTTTTTAGATGCTAAAAACTAGAAAATAGTTGCTAATAATAACCCGCTAATCGCGCCTTATGAACAAAAAAAAATGTTTTTTCTTATTTTCTCTTAGGCATTCTTTACGTGCCATTTGGAATTTCAATCTTTGGTCTTCTTGGCAATACGGTCGCTTTCTTAACAATTATTCTCTCTGATCTTCGAAAGGTATTTAAAAGCACGATGAAACTCTTTTGCATTTGAAAAAAGGAAATAATTTAAAAAATTATTTGTTACAAAAAAGGAAATAAAATTTTAAAATTTATCTTTTTATATAATGCTCTGCAAATGAAACACAATTATCCAACCCCTAACCTATTGTTTTAAATTTTCGGAAGCTCATTTCCTTGTGGACAAAAGGTCGTCCTTGGTTCAAATATTCCTATTAATTAATTACTAATTAAAATTTTAAATTTCAAATGTTAATTGCTTTTCTTTCTCAGAATTACGTGAACATTTACCTTTTGGTGCTGCTCTGCTCCGACTCTGTGCTTCTTCTCGACATTTTCGTTCAGCCTTTGTTCCGTTTCGACGTGCTCACTTTTTGGACATGCGCAATCACCGAATATTTGTTCAATGCTTCCGCTTTTGTGAGCAGTTTTGCGATCATTTCACTCACCGGCGAACGCTTTTTCTCCATCATTTTCCCTCTCCGACATTTAAAGGTCCATTTTTATTTAGATTCATTTATTTATATTTAAATTCATTTATTTATATTTTTAAATTAATTTAAAAGTTTTCCACTTTTCTTTTTAACTAATTTTAATATTTTTTGATATAATAAGGTTTTTAAAAATCGAATTATACATTTATCTTTTATATATTTTTTCCACCTTGGATTATATTTTTATCATATATTTTTACAATAAAATGTTTATACAAATATAATTTTTAATTTCGGCCAATTTCTCATTTTATTTAATTAATTATTATTATTTTTTATTTCTCTGAATTTCCTCCATTTATTCATTTAATTTAAAATGTTATTGTTTAGTATTCAAACAGCGGCAGATGGAAATTGATCATTTGTTGGTTGGTGCCCACCCTTTTTCTGAATGCCAATGTTTTGTTCTTCGCCCTCAAAAACACTGAAAGTGATCCCTACACAATTCTTGTCCAATCGTCCTTTGGTGACAATGTGAAATGCGTTTACGACTACAAAAATTCATCCGCTTATGTAAATATATTATTGTATTAAACATTGAAAATTTAATTTATTTTAATTTATTATTTTTGTTTTAGTTTTTGTTTTATTGGCCCCGATTAATTTTTACTTTTGTTTTGCCGGTTACAATTATTCTGATTGCCAACCTGGCAATTGCCTTCAAAGTTCGCTCTCTGAACATCATTCAAGGTCAGTGTGAGCAAATTGAAACACTTTGAAACTTTCAATCAATTAATCCTTATTAATTAAGATTTATTTTTATTCACTAATTGTTAATAGATGAATTAATAAATTAATTAATAATTAATGGATTAATTGATGAATGAATTTAATTGTTTCTTTAATTCAATCAAAATTTACCTTGTCGATTTTCTAAAAGATTACCCCCTCCTAATTTATTTTGTGATTTTTTTTAATTTTTCAAATTTTCTCCCACTAATTAGGCTCTTCCTCCTCCTTATTGATTAATCAATTTGATATTTAATTGTCTCTTTAATATACTCCATAATTTACCTCATTTATTTTCTAAAATTACCCCTCCTAAATTATCTGTGCCAATTTTTAAAAATTATTTCTAAATTTTCTCCCACTAATTAGGCTCTTCCTCCTCCTCCTCCTCCTCCTCTTCTTCTTCCTCTTCCGCTGACATCAAATGCAACAATGTCGTCCTCTTCTTCATCCCAATTGTTTTCGTGGCTTTCAATTTGCCTTTTAATGTGCGCAGTGTTCTCAAATTTGTGCTCGCCTCCGTCACTAATGACTCACTTTACCAAAAATATTACGCCTTTTATTCCATTTCCTTTTTTCTGTATTGCTTTAATTTTTCAACAAATTTCATAATTTATGCACTTGCCAGGTTTAATTCCATTTAATCCAATCAAATCTCTAAATTTTGCTTTATTTTATTTAGCTCATTGTTCCGTAAAGCATTGGTCAAAGTTTGGATGGAACCGATCAAAAAACGCATAAAAAATCGGCTAAACAAAGTCCACCCGCCGATGAATATTATCAGAAAATAATTTGTTTGATTTGAATGTAATTAAATAGTTTAGAATAAATTTATTTTTTTGCTATTCGGTTATTTATGCTAATTGTTTTTTTTATTTATTAACGAAAAAGAAATTTTAATAATGATTAAAACAATAAATCACAGGGAGTCAACTAAATTTGTCGCTTGAAAGTTTTTTTACAAAATTTAATTTTTTAAAATTCAACAAAACACAAGCATGACTTAAAATAAAATAACAAATTGCCATTTTTCAGGCAAGAGATCAATTCCGCGGGCATAAAATTCAAGGAGTTAGAGTCAATAAAGAAAATTGGTCATTTAACAATTTTAATTTGTAATAAAAGAATTATTGGAGAGCCGAGTTTGAAAATGGTCTCCAAAAAATAGCATTTTATGGAACCACCGCTAACATTTTTTTTTGTTGGTTTTTAATGCGATCAGAAAACAAGGAATTTTCATAATTTTGGGTAATTCAGGCACGTTGATTCTTAATATGGCCTTAGATTTTAACTCTGCTTTCTCACTGAGCCTGTACAGCTGAGCTCCAACTTCATGCATTGAGTTAGAGCAGTACAAGCTCAGGTTGAAAAGATAGGACATACTTAAGTCCATATTCGGATTCTATGGCCCCTAATTTGGTTATAAAAAATTATTTCATGAAAGATTAAATTTTATTTTCGGCCACCAAAATGTGAAAAATTATGGCACAAATGTCAGTTTTGGGCATAGTCGGGAAATGGCGCGAAAAATGTTAATTGATCATGAATGGCGAAAAATGACATAAAATGCAAGAAAAGACTTGGCAAATAAATGAAAAAAAAGAATTGCTTAAATACGTGAAGAAATAACTAAACTAGATTATAAATTTTTATTTACAAAAAATTTCAGAAACTTAATGTTACCCAAAAAACTTCACATTTAAAATTTAATTGCCTCTGAAGTAATGCCAAACTTTCTTCTAAAAGGAAAATCCTGGCCTAATTAGGAAACACATATTTTGGAAGTTTAAATTTTTATTCTTCAAAATTTACAATATTAATTATTTTGTTCGATCACTGAGAATCTTTTCCTGGAAGCATGTCTTAATCTGCAAAAGTTTCTTTATTCTCATTTTGAAGGTATTTTAAAAATACCTCGCTGAGTACAGTCAAACCTACATTTATATAAAATTTGATTTATTTTAAATTATTATGGCACAAATTTACATGGCATATAGCTTGCATCGGCAGTAATTTTCATTGTTCCTGGATTTAAATCACAAAATGAAAGGCCTAAAATGCAATAAAAATTTAATAAATTAATTAAATTTTGCTCACATTTTTCGCCAGCTCGTGTCCTGTGTACTTGCTTTTCCTTGCAGCAATTCTTAAAACAAATTGCAAAAACAAAATAATATTTTTTACCGAATGGTCCGTGTCTTGTCCTGTTTTCATTTAAAATTATTCAAATTAAAAAAAAATTAATTGATTAACAAATCACCTGCACAGCTCAGTAAATCTAATCCTTAATTTGAAAATGATAAAATAAAAGGACACAAGGTATTCAATATATATAAATATCTGATTTTGCTATTTTTTATCTCTAGTACGTTTTTTGGCCTGAATTTTTTTTGGGCATTTTTTAAAAATTTCCTAACTCGGGTTCTATGTTGTATGCACTAAAAATCCCTCAAATTTCCCTAAATGCCCAAATATGTACCAAATTATGACTTAAGAACCCAAAAAATGGGTTTAAAATATGCATTTATTCTCCAAAACCCCACTAATTTTTTTAAAAATATGTTTTTTTGGTGTAAAAAGAATTAAACTAATCTCATTTATATGCACTAAAAATATTCACCAAATCAAAAAATTTTAACGTAGAAATGCTATTTCTGAAGGCTCCCGGTAAATTGGACACCGAAAAGTGGACACTATCGTATAAAAATAAATAAATAAAACAAAATTTTGGTTTGGCCAAAAGATTTTATTTTAGTCTGCACATACTTATGTTTTTATAAGCGTAATAAAACGGAAATAAATAATGTTTTTATTACATAAAACTTCAGCAAAAGAAAACAACCATAAAATCCATAAAGAAAAAAAGTTTTTTTTGGATAGGTTATGCAATTTTAGCACATTGACCAATCATTGCCATTTTTCTTGCATTTTTTTGGCACATTGATCAAAATCATCTTGCATGTTGAATGCCTGATCTACTTCTAAGTGCCTTAATTATTAATCCATTTACCCTACCCAAATTTATTTTTCAACTCAATTCCTGGGTTTATTTTAGGATGGTGTCCAGTTTTCCGGTGTCCAATTTTCCTTTGGTGTCCAAAATTCCGGCGGTGTCCAGTTTTCCGCTTGGTGTCCAATTTACCGGTCCCCATTTTTGAACCCCTTTCTTCATAGCTTATGCGCCGAAAAAAATGCAAAATCATACAATTTATAAACCCTATGATAATAATGTAATAAAAAAATCATCCTTTTAAAAATTAATTTTTTTTTTAGAATAAAATTTTCTATCATTTGAATTAATTTTACCATTTTCCGTCGGACATTTATCTCTTCCCAAAAACATTCCAGTCAAAACTTTCTTGTTTAATCCATCAAAATTCTAAATCGGATTGAAAAAAAAATAAAATTTTATTTTCAACCCACACATCGGCTTTCACAACTTTTTGGAACTCTTTTCGCTCTGCAACAGCGCAGAAAAACGTCATTTACATCCTTTTGATAATTAGAAAAAATGATATAAGCATAATTAGAGGAATATTTAATAATAAAAAATTCGAAACCATAAAAATGCCAAGTTTAAATTTACTTACAACTTTTTTTATTGGACTTCCCGTCGCCGGTGGATTTTTAACAAAATCTCCAGAGCCTTTCTATTAAAATCCATTTTTTAATAAAATTAATTTAATTTTTTTAATTCAAACCGTAACTTGGCTGTTCATCTTCAACTGCTTTTGTTTTTTTAGCAGTTCAGCAATCCTTGCCTTCTCCCACTTGAAAATATATATAAAAAAATTACAAAAGAAAATTAATTTCTAAATTAATTTGTTTTTAGACTTTTAAAAAAAAATAAATTACCAAATTTCGAATTTTCTCATTATTACTTTTTCAACACCATCTTTTAAGAGTTTTTTGCTTTTTGCCACTGCCAAATATTTCTTTTTTGATTAATTTTACCTCCGGCAAAAAACGTGACGGTGGCGGCGGTGGCAATTCGTCCATCTCTTCCGGTTGCTGTTGATGTACTGCTTGAGCTTCTGCTGGTTGTGTTGCAGCATCAGTCGTTGTGGTTGTTGTTGTTGCTGCCGTAGTTGTTGTTTGAATTTGTAACTTTTTTTGGCTGCGATTTGTTAACATTGTCATTTGTTGTGGTGCCGTTTTTGTTGTGCCAAAGAATTTTGTTGTTTGTTTCGGCACACCGTTATTGGTGAACGATAAATTGCTGATGCCCTTTAATATTTTGGGTAATAAATTATTTTCATACCATTTGGTTTATATTAGCTAAACCTAATTTTCGAACCTAGGCATTTTTTGGTCTTAATGCCAATTTCTGAAACTTTCAATTATTAATAATTACATTCATATATTTTATGGGTTGCAATGTGCCAGCACGATTTGATGGTTTTCGTGGTGAAAAAAGTGTGGGATGTGCAATTGGGGCTAAAGTTGTTGTGAAGCGGCTATTTGTTGCGGATGCTAAACAATTTTATTATAAAAATTATATATTAATTTAATAACTTCGATATATGCAAAGTTTTTGGTATTTGGGGTATAAATTTTTTGTAAAATTTGTTGCTGTGTTTTTTTTAACAAAAATTGACTTTTTTGCTCTATTCTAAAGTTGAAAAATTTTAAAGTTTCCATGCATTTAGGTCTGTCTCTTAGTGTTTTTTCTTTTTTATATGTCAAAATAATAAGGAGGCGAACCTTCAAGCGATAATTTCACGGATTTCAAGCAAATTAATTGATAAATTTTGATGAAAATAAAATATTTTTATAAAACCCTTAAAAAATAAAATAATACGCTTTTAATTTTGTTCATTTATTAATTACCAATTCCACTTTTCATTTGCTGCCTTTGATTCAGTTGTTGTTGTTGTTGCTGTTGTTGACGCAATGGTCCAAAATTGCTGGAAAATTGCGTTTGTTCTGGTTGTTGTTGAAGTTCGGCAGCTGCCGGCCACCGATACGGTTGTTGCAAGTCGAATTGACGATACGGTGGCGGACTAAGCGACGGCGGAAGAACCTTCATTAAATTTTTTGATTTGTCATAAATTTCTTTTCATTACCAATGCACTTTATCAACTAAATTATTTGATTGGCCATAATCTTTTAAATGGAAGTTGTTACACTTGGCTATTCTATAAAACTAAGTGGTCAATTAGATGGGCAATTAGAAGCAATTAATGCGATTGTAACCGGATATTTGAAATCTTTCACAAGTTTTTGTAATTATTTCAATGCTACCAGAACCAATTTTGATGAATAAACGCTCGTAAAAAATTTGAAGATGGCCACTGAAAAGGTAATCTATTAATAAGTTTAAGAAAATGCCATTGATCCATATGGAAGTGCCAAATCTTCGGCTGACTCCGTTTTGAGGGACCCACAAATTTCAATGAAAACAACATCATCATTTCACGAAATGGTAATTAATCCCTGAGTAATGCATTTGCTTTAGTGTGTTCGCTGATTACTGATCAGCGCAATCCCAGGTGGCGATGGTTGCATCGGTGGGTCACAACTTTGTGGCCAATTATTGTTGTTGTTGTTGTTGTCACAAGTGTTGCTGTGCCGATGACAATGAGGGCCACGGCACTCGTTGGTGTGAAAATGGTGGTGATGGTGGTGGTGATGGTGATGATGATGACAGCAACCGAGCACAAGCAGACAAAATGCCAAAAACATTGACAAATGATACGGCATCAGGATGGCATGACGCGCCACCAATAAGAACATTGGCATTATGCCAATGATTAATTTAAATTTTAAATTCCTTTATGCTATATATTGAAATTGAAAAAACATTATTTATGATGAGATTTCAAAATATAAATGCAAAAATATATTAATTCAAGTTTTAAAAAAAAATAATTCAAAAAGTTGTATGAATTCAAATCTGCCTAAAAAATTGTTTATTTGTTAGCTATATTTTTGGTATTATATATTTAAATAAATCAAAATTACATAAATTGTTTTAGCTTCATTAACTCAATGTTGACATTGCGCAATTATCACAGGTTTTCCACTCTGTTGTCTGCTGTTGTTTGGCCGGTCAATTGACGTGTGTGTTCTCCCATAAAACCTGATCACAACTGATCACTGCAGCGGGTAAAAGCATTTTTGATCACTCATTTAGAAAACAGGAAATTTCAATTACATAAACCCCTTCCCCATCAGCCCATTGCTTAATGTTTTTAAATTATTTGAAAATTTCCTTGCATTTTTAAATTAATTTAAAAATTTAACTAAAAATGATTAATGTTCACTCAAAGAAGCATGTAAATTCCAAAAATTTGTTAACTTTAAAAATCTTATGTCTGCCAGAAAATCAGTTTTTTTAATACTAATGAATGTTGCCTTTGAATTTTTTAAAATTATAATTTGGTGATAAAATTTAAAAATATATATGAAATTCAACCAAAATAGCAGCAAAAGAGCTTATTGATTTAGCGACTAATGATAATACATAATACTTTTCAAAAAGCATATGAAAAATTCTAAAAATTAATAAGGAAATTTCAAATTGTTCTTTTTATTGTAGTTAGCTTCATTCTTCACCGGTTTTGTCCAACTTAAAAATAATTTTTATTTTCTAATTTTATATTTTTTAAATTTTTACGATGTAAATTGTTGTGCCATCACCGCGTAATAATAATCAAGCGTGTGATTGTTGTTGCACTTGTCATGGTCACAACATTCGGTGCAACTCACCTGTGAATGTGAATAGGCGGCTGATGATCATTAATCATTTAGCATATTCCGGCATTTTGTTTTTCATTAAAAATATTTTGGTTTCAATTTCTTATAATGTTTTACAATATTAGTCATTGTTTTCATTTTAAATGACTGTTTCTTTTGTTAATTGGCTGAAATAATACATTTTTTAATCTTAATGTTTTATTGAAATTCAAAAATCTGATAAATAAGTCTAATTTAAATTAAAAAATACTTGAAATTTTGGACTGATGGAAAACTTTTGTTTTATTTCGTAACAACAAAAAAATTTCCGTAATTTGCCACATTTTGTGTTTTGACAAAATTGTTTATTTCCGACAAATATTTTTACTTACTTACAAACACAAAGAAAGTGCATTAATGTATAAAAAATTGTATTAGAAAAGAGTAAAGAAATTTTGATCACCAATTGGGAAGTGCATTTAAGGCCTGGAAAATTGGCAAAATGTAAATTTTGATTGTATTGGGGATAATTATTTTATTAATTAATTAATTGCCATGACTCACATTTCGAATAGTAACAAAAGAATTTAGATTATTTTAAAATAATCAATTTATTATAATTTATGTAGTTTTTTTATTTTCTAATTTAAACATTTTATATAAAATTATTATATAATTTTTTTTGAATTAACAATTTACATGGTCCTGTCCATAACCACTCGCCTCGCAGCCATTCGAGCCTTAATTTGTTTCTTAATTACTTTAATTATGCTTTATTAAACAACATGTTTCTGCGCATTGGCGTGTGATTGAAGTGAACGATTTCAGCATGGTCACAATTGTGGTCAAAAATCCATTTTTTGAAATTTTACTATATTTATTTAAACAAACCGAACAAAATTTTTCCCAGGGCGCACACTTTTTAAAAATTGTAAGGGTTAAATTTTTAATCAAAATTATTTTTAATTTTATTTTAAAAAGCCTATTTTAATAACTTACATCCAGACGAATTTTTGAATTGATTTTAATAAATAAAATACAAAAATGTGTTTATATTCCTAATTTTTCTTACAATTAATTCAGCCTCACTTTTTTATTAATTAAATTAATTTTTTTAGTCCATTAGTTTTAATAATGGCTTAAAAATAGAACCCCCCCCCCATATCGGGGTTATAATTCAGGGATAAAGTTTTGCTAAAATCATTTTGAAAAAATATAATGAAATTACTGGTCTGATAGCATTGTCCGGGTCCATTACCACCAATGTGTCATTGGCACACCATTCGTCCTCATCGACACCCGGGGAGGAAAACGAATTTGTGTATGTGAAATGGCATGCTTGAATTATTTAAATGAAATTCTTTGTATTTTAATTAAGTTAATTTATTTTAATAACCAAAGCAATTGAGCGAATTTGTCAAGCTGAAATTGACGAAATAAAGGAATAGAATAAAAATACTGGTGAGTTTATTCTTTCCGTAATTTTGCATTTTCTAAGAATGTTTTTTCATTGAAAAAAGAATTTTACATATTTAAAAATTGGGTAAAGAAAGACCCAAAAAAATATGCGCAAATTGGGTCTTTCCTGTTCTTTCAAAATGCATTTGGTTGAGAGAAGTTTTATAGTAAAATGTAGTGAAAATAGGTACAAGGAATGTTTTGCTCTTTTTAAGATTTAAAATTTTATTATCGTTATTAAAATTCGTTTTCCTTTAATTTACTTTCTTTTTACAAGTTAATTCTCAAAACTTATTATTTCTTAGTAAGATTTTCAAAAGTCATTTTTTCAGAAAGGATTCGTGTGAAAATCAAAATTCATAAAATTAGTTAAGTGATCACAGAACAGTAAAATATGCTAGCGACAATTGCAAATAAAGTTTGTTTCAATCACTCAAAAAATTATTTGCATAAATAAAAAAATTCATTTTTTTTACATTTAGAAAATTTGTTCATAGCACCGTATTATTACAACTGAACCAGTTTAAATATGTTTAAACGCTTTACCGAATTTGTATTGATTGTAGGTGCTGTGATGAAGTGACAAAAGTCTGAATGTTTGTAATAATTAAATTTAATTATTATTTTAATTTAATTTGCTAAATAATTAATCATAACTTAGCTTAAATTTAGACAGATTAATGATTAGAGACAGCTCAAAGTATTCACTACTATTTATGTAATTTTTAAAAAATTAGTAAAGATTTACAAAAAGTTGTAACCAAAAAAGTGCGAAAAATTTTGACTCAACAATTTGTCCCTAACTTTCTTGAAATTCAATAAAATTTTTCGAAATTTAGCTGAAAAATAGAAAAATCTTTGGGCTATCTTTGGATATTAATTTCGGTGTGAATAAATTGATATTAAACAATTTTCATGCATTTAAACGACCTTACATTTTCTGGATGACCATTAAAATATGACACTATTAATTCCTTCATAACTTTTTTTGAAACAAATAATTTTAATTTTGTTTATATAATTAAATATCCCAAAGATTTCTCTATTATTCAGCTAAATTTTGAAAAATTTTATGGAATTTCAAGAAAGTTATGGCCAAAAATGTTGAGTCAAAATTTTTCGTACTTTTTTGGTTACAACTTTTTGTAAATCTTTACTAATTTTTTAAAAATTACATAAATAGTAGTGAATACTTTGAGCTGTCTCTAATCATTAATCTGTCTAAATTTAAGCTAAGTTATGATTAATTATTTAGCAAATTAAATTAAAATAATAATTAAATTTAATTATTACAAACATTCAGACTTTTGTCACTTCGCCACATTCAGACTTTTGTCACTTCGGCTCACCACGTTGATTGTACTGTCTTATCGCTTTCTCTGCCTTTTATTCCTAATTTGCGTTCTAAGATGAAGATTACTCACGCTAAATGACCCTAATTAGTGTTCTCCTTAATGACTAATCCCGAAGTGACCCACTTCTTTCAGAGCAAATTCCGTCTCTCCTTAAACTCATTTTCACATTAATTATTTTTGTGTTGATGAATTTGGGTTGGAGCAAATCAAATTTGGTTTTAATGATTTGTTACGTTACGATTTGTACCAAATTAGGCGGCATTTTCTTTTTCTGTTTGTAAATGGGGGGGGGGGTCACGAAGGGGCCTTAAATTGACTAATTTCGTTATTTTTTTGCCTCTCTCTTCTTGAGGTCAACGAAAAATTTTCAAAAAGTTATGGCTAAAAAAATTTCATTACAAATTTTAACCCAATTTTTATAAAAATGGAAAGTGCCAAATTCCATACCAGGGGTGGAGAAATCTTTAAATATTTAACTTGATGTAATGGGGAAAAAGATGGACTCTAAAAAATTTTCAAAATCAAAATACAAAATTTGTTTTTTTTTGGTCGACAATCAGAACATTTCGCGAAATGGCTTCAAATCAGTTATTTTTACAATTTATTCGATCAAATGTACCAAATATTTTTATTTTTCATCTTCTATTATGGATTTGAGCAATTTTTGGAGTAATTTTAAAATTTGAGTGCAATTGTTAGGGGTTTATTTTTCGTTTTATTGCATTTTTATTAATAAATTTTTGGCAAAAGCCAAAATAGTTGAAAATAGTTTTTTCCAAAATGTTTTTAGGTTTTTTATGTTAAAAATAAAAAACTAGAAAATAGTTATTAGTAACTCGAAAACTAGCTTAACAAAAACAAAAAAATATTTTCGTGCGTTTCAGGCCACGAGACCCACAAAATTTTCATTGTTCCTGGATTTAAATCACAAAATGAAAGGCCTAAAATGCAATAAAAATTTAATAAATTAATTAAATTTTGCTCACATTTTTCGCCGGCTCGTGTCCTGTGTACTTGCTTTTCCTTGCAGCAATTCTTAAAACAAATTGCAAAAACAAAATAATATTTTTTACCGAATGGTCCGTGTCTTGTCCTGTTTTCATTTAAAATTATTCAAATTAAAAAAAATTAATTGATTAACAAATCACCTGCACAGCTCAGTAAATCTAATCCTTAATTTGAAAATGATAAAATAAAAGGACACAAGGTATTCAATATATATAAATATCTGATTTTGCATAAAATTATCTCTTAAAGAAAAAAAAAAAAATTTTGAAGACGAATTTTGGAATTAATTTCCTAACTCGGGTTATATGTTGTATGCACTAAAAATCCCTCAAATTTCCCTAAATGCCCAAATATGTACCAAATTATGACTTAAGAACCCAAAAAATGGGTTTAAAATATGCATTTATTCTCCAAAACCCCACTAATTTTTTTAAAAATATGTTTTTTTGGTGTAAAAAGAATTAAACTAATCTCATTTATATGCACTAAAAATATTCACCAAATCAAAAAATTTTAACGTAGAAATGCTATTTTTGAAGGCTTCCGGTAAATTGGACACCGAAAAGTGGACCCTATCGTATAAAAATAAATAAATAAAACAAAATTTTGGTTTGGCCAAAAGATTTTATTTTAGTCTGCACATACTTATGTTTTTATAAGCGTAATAAAACGGAAATAAATAATGTTTTATTACATAAAACTTCAGCAAAAGAAGACAACCATAAAATCCATAAAGAAAAAAAGTTTTTTTTGGATAGACGAAGAAACGAAAACCGACTAAACAAATTGCTTATTTATTTGGTCCGTTGGCACTGATTTCTGTCAAATATGTTCATATTATTGTTTTTAATAGAAGAAACAAACTCGAAATTTATTAATCCATTTACCCTACCCAAATTTATTTTTCAACTCAATTCCTGGGTTTATTTTAGGATGGTGTCCAATTTTCCGGTGTCCAATTTTCCTTTGGTGTCCAAAATTCCGGCGGTGTCCAGTTTTCCGCTTGGTGTCCAATTTACCGGTCCCCATTTTTGAACCCCTTTCTTCATAGCTTATGCGCCGAAAAAAAATGCAAAATCATACAATTTATAAACCCTATGATAATAATGTAATAAAAAAAATCATCCTTTTAAAAATTAATTTTTTTTAGAATAAAATTTTCTATCATTTGAATTAATTTCATTTTACAGACAATTATTACCATTTTCCGTCGGACATTTATCTCTTCCCAAAAACATTCCAGTCAAAACTTTCTTGTTTAATCCATCAAAATTCTAAATCGGATTGAAAAAAAAATAAAATTTTATTTTCAACCCACACATCGGCTTTCACAACTTTTTGGAACTCTTTTCGCTCTGCAACAGCGCAGAAAAACGTCATTTACATCCTTTTGATAATTAGAAAAAATGATATAAGCATAATTAGAGGAATATTTAATAATAAAAAATTCGAAACCATAAAAATGCCAAGTTTAAATTTACTTACAACTTTTTTTATTGGACTTCCCGTCGCCGGTGGATTTTTAACAAAATCTCCAGAGCCTTTCTATTAAAATCCATTTTTTAATAAAATTAATTTAATTTTTTTAATTCAAACCGTAACTTGGCTGTTCATCTTCAACTGCTTTTGTTTTTTTAGCAGTTCAGCAATCCTTTCCTTCTCCCACTTGAAAATATATATAAAAAAATTACAAAAGAAAATTAATTTCTAAATTAATTTGTTTTTAGACTTTTAAAAAAAATAAATTACCAAATTTCGAATTTTCTCATTATTACTTTTTCAACACCATCTTTTAAGAGTTTTTTGCTTTTTGCCACTGCCAAATATTTCTTTTTTGATTAATTTTACCTCCGGCAAAAAACGTGACGGTGGCGGCGGTGGCAATTCGTCCATCTCTTCCGGTTGCTGTTGATGTACTGCTTGAGCTTCTGCTGGTTGTGTTGCAGCATCAGTCGTTGTGGTTGTTGTTGTTGCTGCCGTAGTTGTTGTTTGAATTTGTAACTTTTTTTGGCTGCGATTTGTTAACATTGTCATTTGTTGTGGTGCCGTTTTTGTTGTGCCAAAGAATTTTGTTGTTTGTTTCGGCACACCGTTATTGGTGAACGATAAATTGCTGATGCCCTTTAATATTTTGGGTAATAAATTATTTTCATACCATTTGGTTTATATTAGCTAAGCCTAATTTTCGAACCTAGGCATTTTTTGGTCTTAATGCCAATTTCTGAAACTTTCAATTATTAATAATTACATTCATATATTTTATGGGTTGCAATGTGCCAGCACGATTTGATGGTTTTCGTGGTGAAAAAAGTGTGGGATGTGCAATTGGGGCTAAAGTTGTTGTGAAGCGGCTATTTGTTGCGGATGCTAAACAATTTTATTATAAAATTTAAAAATTACCCCTCCTAAATTATCTGTGCCAATTTTTAAAATTATTTCTAAATTTTCTCCCACTAATTAGGCTCTTCCTTTTTTTTAACAAAAATTGACTTTTTTGCTCTATTCTAAAGTTGAAAAGTTTTAAAGTTTCCATGCATTTAGGTCTGTCTCTTAGTGTTCTTTCTTTTTTATATGTCAAAATAATAAGGTGGCGAACCTTCAAGCGATAATTTCACGGATTTCAAGCAAATTAATTGATAAATTTTGATGAAAATAAAATATTTTTATAAAACCCTTAAAAAATAAAATAATACGCTTTTAATTTTGTTCATTTATTAATTACCAATTCCACTTTTCATTTGCTGCCTTTGATTCAGTTGTTGTTGTTGTTGTTGTTGTTGCTGTTGTTGACGCAATGGTCCAAAATTGCTGGAAAATTGCGTTTGTTCTGGTTGTTGTTGAAGTTCGGCAGCTGCCGGCCACCGATACGGTTGTTGCAAGTCGAATTGACGATACGGTGGCGGACTAAGCGACGGCGGAAGAACCTTCATTAAATTTTTTGATTTGTCATAAATTTCTTTTCATTACCAATGCACTTTATCAACTAAATTATTTGATTGGCCATAATCTTTTAAATGGAAGTTGTTACACTTGGCTATTCTATAAAACTGAGTGGTCAATTAGATGGGCAATTAGAAGCAATTAATGCGATTGTAACCGGATATTTGAAATCTTTTCACAAGTTTTTGTAATTATTTCAATGCTACCAGAACCAATTTTGATGAATAAACGCTCGTAAAAAATTTGAAGATCTTCAGCCGAATTTTAATCTATTAATAAGCATCGAATTAACAAAAAGTTTTGCGGCTATTATTTAAAATTTTGATTCTTAAAAAGGGTTTTTTTAATTTCCAATAAATTCACTATGTAAAACTTGTTCTCCCTCCATTAATTTTCTCAGAAAAAGCTTAATTTTTTTGCCTGTGTTCGCTGATTACTGATCAGCGCAATCCCAGGTGGCGATGGTTGCATCGGTGGGTCACAACTTTGTGGCCAATTATTGTTGTTGTTGTTGTTGTTGTCACAAGTGTTGCTGTGCCGATGACAATGCGGGCCATGGCACTCGTTGGTGTGAAAATGGTGGTGATGGTGGTGGTGATGGTGATGATGATGACAGCAACCGAGCACAAGCAGACAAAATGCCAAAAACATGGACAAATGATACGGCATCAGAATGGCATGACGCGCCACCAATAAGAACATTGGCATTATGCCAATGATTAATTTAAATTTTAAATTCCTTTATGATATATATTGAAATTGAAAAAACATTATTTATGATGAGATTTCAAAATATAAATGCAAAAATATATTAATTCAAGTTTTAAAAAAAATAATTCAAAAAGTTGTATGAATTCAAATCTGCCTAAAAAATTGTTTATTTGTTAGCTATATTTTTGGTAATATATATTTTTGAAAATAAATAAATAAAAATCAAAATTACATAAATTGTTTTAGCTTCATTAACTCAATGTTGACATTGCGCAATTATCACAGGTTTTCCACTCCGTTGTCTGCTGTTGTTTGGCCGGTCAATTGACGTGTGTGTTCTCCCATAAAACCTGATCACAACTGATCACTGCAGCGGGTAAAAGCATTTTTGATCACTCATTTAGAAAACAGGAAATTTCAATTACATAAACCCCTTCCCCATCAGCCCATTGCTTAATGTTTTTAAATTATTTGAAAATTTCCTTGCATTTTTAAATTAATTTAAAAATTTAACTAAAAATGATTAATGTTCACTCAAAGAAGCATGTAAATTCCAAAAATTTGTTAACTTTAAAAATCTTATGTCTGCCAGAAAATCAGTTTTTTTAATACTAATGAATGTTGCCTATGAATTTTTCTAAATTATAATTTGGTGATAAAATTTAAAAATATATATGAAATTTAACCAAAATAGCAGCAAAAGAGCTTATTGATTTAGCGACTAATGATAATACATAATACTTTTCAAAAAGCATATGAAAAATTCTAAAAATTAATAAGGAAATTTCAAATTGTTCTTTTTATTGTAGTTAGCTTCATTCTTCACCGGTTTTGTCCAACTTAAAAATAATTTTTATTTTCTAATTTTATATTTTTTAAATTTTTACGATGTAAATTGTTGTGCCATCACCGCGTAATAATAATCAAGCGTGTGATTGTTGTTGCACTTGTCATGGTCACAACATTCGGTGCAACTCACCTGTGAATGTGAATAGGCGGCTGATGATCATTAATCACTTAGCATATTCCGGCATTTTGTTTTTCATTAAAAATATTTTGGTTTCAATTTCTTATAATGTTTTACAATATTAGTCATTGTTTTCATTTTAAATGACTGTTTCTTTTGTTAATTGGCTGAAATAATACATTTTTTAATATTAATGTTTTATTGAAATTCAAAAATCTGATAAATAAGTCTAATTTTTAAAAAAATTTGAAATTTTGAATTGATGGAAAACTTTTGTTTTATTTCGTAACAACAAAAAAATTTCCGTAATTTGCCACATTTTGTGTTTTGACAAAATTGTTTATTTCCGACAAATATTTTTACTTACTTACAAACACAAAGAAAGTGCATTAATGTATAAAAAATTGTATTAGAAAAGAGTAAAGAAATTTTGAATATAAAGAAAAAATAAAAGGCTAATTTCAGAAATGATAATTAGAAAAAATGATATAAGCATAATTAGAGGAATATTTAATAATAAAAAATTCGAAACCATAAAAATGCCAAGTTTAAATTTACTTACAACTTTTTTTATTGGACTTCCCGTCGCCGGTGGATTTTTAACAAAATCTCCAGAGCCTTTCTATTAAAATCCATTTTTTATTATATAATTTTTTTTGAATTAACAATTTACATGGTCCTGTCCATAACCACTCGCCTCGCAGCCATTCGAGCCTTAATTTGTTTCTTAATTACTTTAATTATGCTTTATTAAACAACATGTTTCTGCGCATTGGCGTGTGATTGAAGTGAACGATTTCAGCATGGTCACAATTGTGGTCAAAAATCCATTTTTTGAAATTTTACTATATTTATTTAAACAAACCGAACAAAATTTTTCCCAGGGCGCACACTTTTTAAAAATTGTAAGGGTTAAATTTTTAATCAAAATTATTTTAAATTTTATTTTAAAAAGCCTATTTTAATAACTTACATCCAGAAGAATTTTTGAATTGATTTTAATAAATAAAATACAAAAATGTGTTTATATTCCAAATTTTTCTTACAATTAATCCAGCCTCACTTTTTATTAATTTAATTAATTTTTTAGTCCATTAGTTTTAATAATGGCTTGAAAATAGAACCCCCCCCCCATATCGGGGTTATAATTCAGGGATAAAGTTTTGCTAAAATCATTTTGAAAAAATATAATGAAATTACTGGTCTGATAGCATTGTCCGGGTCCATTACCACCAATGTGTCATTGGCACACCATTCGTCCTCATCGGCACCCGGGGAGGAAAACGAATTTGTGTATGTGAAATGGCATGCTTGAATTATTTAAATGAAATTCTTTGTATTTTAATTAAGTTAATTTATTTTAATAACCAAAGCAATTGAGCGAATTTGTCAAGCTGAAATTGACGAAATAAAGGAATAGAATAAAAATACTGGTGAGTTTATTCTTTCCGTAATTTTGCATTTTCTAAGAATGTTTTTTCATTGAAAAAAGAATTTTACATATTTAAAAATTGGGTAAAGAAAGACCCAAAAAAATATGCGCAAATTGGGCCTTTCCTGTTCTTTCAAAATGCATTTGGTTGAGAGAAGTTTTATAGTAAAATGTAGTGAAAATAGGTACAAGGAATGTTTTGCTCTTTTTAAGATTTAAAAATTTTATTATCGTTATTAAAATTCATTTTCCTTTAATTTACTTTCTTTTTACAAGTTAATTCTCAAAACTTATTATTTCTCATTAAGATTTTCAAAAGTCATTTTTTCAGAAAGGATTCGTGTGAAAATCAAAATTCTTAAAATTAGTTAAGTGATCACAGAACAGTAAAATATGGTATGGTATTTTTTAATCATTAGTTTTTCTTAATGACAGTCACTTACCGATTCTGTTGTCTGGATTTAGTTTATTTTACATTTCGAAAATTTGTTCATAGTGCACCGTATTATTACAACTGAACCGGTTTAAATATGTTTAAACGCTTTACCGAATTTGTATTGATTGTACTGTCTTATCGCTTTCTCTGCCTTTTATTCCTAATTTGCGTTCTAAGATGAAGATTACTCACGCTAAATGACCCTAATTAGTGTTCTCCTTAATGACTAATCCCGAAGTGACCCACTTCTTTCAGAGCAAATTCCGCCTAACCTTAAACTCATTTTCACCTCTTCCTCTTTATTTATTATTCATTCATTATTTTTATTCTTTTGCATTTGAGCAATATATTATATTCCCTCGGGCAATACTTCGTTTAGAAATAAAAATTTTAATCGAAAATAACTGAAAAATAGCAATGACTCATTCTTTTATGACTTTTTATGCAAGAATTTGCATTTTTTTAATTCGTAAAAATTCCAAATTGACGTTTCTTAAACCAACCTTCCACAATGGGCGTTTTATCTTGAAGCTAATGGGAAATAAAATGGAAAAGTGCCAAATTCCGTACCAGGGGTGGAGCGCGACCGCGATCTCGCGACATTTTTTCCGCGATTCGCGACCGCGGCAATTTGAATCCGCGATGTGCGATCCGCGAAATTTGTGACTCTGCGGCAATTTTGGATAAAATTTTTAAAAGGAAAATTATTTATTGAAGCGATTGGTTTTATATTTAAAATTATTTAAAAGTTTTTGTTTATGAAAAGCAAGAGATTTATGGAAACCTGATAATTTTTCGCAAAAAATTCATTTAAATTCCAATTTTCCCCAGTCGGAGCTGACAATTTTTAATTTTCTTTAAAAAGTTGGTTCTATCTGCAAAAGTTTCTTTATTCTCATTTTGAAGGTATTTTAAAAATACCTCGCTGAGTACAGCCAAACCTACATTTATATAAAATTTGATTTATTTTAAATTATTATGGCACAAATTTACATGGCATATAGCTTGCATCGGCAGTAATTTTCATTGTTCCTGGATTTAAATCACAAAATGAAAGGCCTAAAATGCAATAAAAATTTAATAAATTAATTAAATTTTGCTCACATTTTTCGCCGGCTCGTGTCCTGTGTACTTGCTTTTCCTTGCAGCAATTCTTAAAACAAATTGCAAAAACAAAATAATATTTTTTACCGAATGGTCCGTGTCTTGTCCTGTTTTCATTTAAAATTATTCAAATTAAAAAAAATTAATTGATTAACTAATCACCTGCACAGCTCAGTAAATCTAATCCTTAATTTGAAAATGATAAAATAAAAGGACACAAGGTATTCAATATATATAAATATCTGATTTTGCTATTTTTTATCTCTAGTACCTTTTTTGGCCTGAATTTTTTTTGGGCATTTTTTTAAAATTTCCTAACTCGGGTTATATGTTGTATGCACTAAAAATCCCTCAAATTTCCCTAAATGCCCAAATATGTACCAAATTATGACTTAAGAACCCAAAAAATGGGTTTAAAATATGCATTTATTCTCCAAAACCCCACTAATTTTTTTAAAAATATGTTTTTTTGGTGTAAAAAGAATTAAACTAATCTCATTTATATGCACTAAAAATATTCACCAAATCAAAAAATTTTAACGTAGAAATGCTATTTCTGAAGGCTCCCGGTAAATTGGACACCGAAAAGTGGACACTATCGTATAAAAATAAATAAATAAAACAAAATTTTGGTTTGGCCAAAAGATTTTATTTTAGTCTGCACATACTTATGTTTTTATAAGCGTAATAAAACGGAAATAAATAATGTTTTTATTACATAAAACTTCAGCAAAAGAAAACAACCATAAAATCCATAAAGAAAAAAAGTTTTTTTTGGATAGGTTATGCAATTTTAGCACATTGACCAATCATTGCCATTTTTCTTGCATTTTTTTGGCACATTGATCAAAATCATCTTGCATGTTGAATGCCTGATCTACTTCTAAGTGCCTTAATTATTAATCCATTTACCCTACCCAAATTTATTTTTCAACTCAATTCCTGGGTTTATTTTAGGATGGTGTCCAATTTTCCGGTGTCCAATTTTCCTTTGGTGTCCAAAATTCCGGCGGTGTCCAGTTTTCCGCTTGGTGTCCAATTTACCGGTCCCCATTTTTGAACCCCTTTCTTCATAGCTTATGCGCCGAAAAAAATGCAAAATCATACAATTTATAAACCCTATGATAATAATGTAATAAAAAAATCATCCTTTTAAAAATTAATTTTTTTTAGAATAAAATTTTCTATCATTTGAATTAATTTCATTTTACAGATTATTTCTACCATTTTCCGTCGGACATTTATCTCTTCCCAAAAACATTCCAGTCAAAACTTTCTTGTTTAATCCATCAAAATTCTAAATCGGATTGAAAAAAAAATAAAATTTTATTTTCAACCCACACATCGGCTTTCACAACTTTTTGGAACTCTTTTCGCTCTGCAACAGCGCAGAAAAACGTCATTTACATCCTTTGATAATTAGAAAAAATGATATAAGCATAATTAGAGGAATATTTAATAATAAAAAATTCGAAACCATAAAAATGCCAAGTTTAAATTTACTTACAACTTTTTTTATTGGACTTCCCGTCGCCGGTGGATTTTTAACAAAATCTCCAGAGACTTTCTATTAAAATCCATTTTTTAATAAAATTAATTTAATTTTTTTAATTCAAACCGTAACTTGGCTGTTCATCTTCAACTGCTTTTGTTTTTTTAGCAGTTCAGCAATCCTTTCCTTCTCCCACTTGAAAATATATATAAAAAAATTACAAAAGAAAATTAATTTCTAAATTAATTTGTTTTTAGACTTTTAAAAAAAATAAATTACCAAATTTCGAATTTTCTCATTATTACTTTTTCAACACCATCTTTTAAGAGTTTTTTGCTTTTTGCCACTGCCAAATATTTCTTTTTTGATTAATTTTACCTCCGGCAAAAAACGTGACGGTGGCGGCGGTGGCAATTCGTCCATCTCTTCCGGTTGCTGTTGATGTACTGCTTGAGCTTCTGCTGGTTGTGTTGCAGCATCAGTCGTTGTGGTTGTTGTTGTTGCTGCCGTAGTTGTTGTTTGAATTTGTAACTTTTTTTGGCTGCGATTTGTTAACATTGTCATTTGTTGTGGTGCCGTTTTTGTTGTGCCAAAGAATTTTGTTGTTTGTTTCGGCACACCGTTATTGGTGAACGATAAATTGCTGATGCCCTTTAATATTTTGGGTAATAAATTATTTTCATACCATTTGGTTTATATTAGCTAAGCCTAATTTTCGAACCTAGGCATTTTTTGGTCTTAATGCCAATTTCTGAAACTTTCAATTATTAATAATTACATTCATATATTTTATGGGTTGCAATGTGCCAGCACGATTTGATGGTTTTCGTGGTGAAAAAAGTGTGGGATGTGCAATTGGGGCTAAAGTTGTTGTGAAGCGGCTATTTGTTGCGGATGCTAAACAATTTTATTATAAAAATTATATATTAATTTAATAACTTCGATATATGCAAAGTTTTTGGTATTTGGGGTATAAATTTTTTGTAAAATTTGTTGCTGTGTTTTTTTTAACAAAAATTGACTTTTTTGCTCTATTCTAAAGTTGAAAAGTTTTAAAGTTTCCATGCATTTAGGTCTGTCTCTTAGTGTTTTTTCTTTTTTATATGTCAAAATAATAAGGTGGCGAACCTTCAAGCGATAATTTCACGGATTTCAAGCAAATTAATTGATAAATTTTGATGAAAATAAAATATTTTTATAAAACCCTTAAAAAATAAAATAATACGCTTTTAATTTTGTTCATTTATTAATTACCAATTCCACTTTTCATTTGCTGCCTTTGATTCAGTTGTTGTTGTTGTTGTTGCTGTTGTTGCTGTTGTTGACGCAATGGTCCAAAATTGCTGGAAAATTGCGTTTGTTCTGGTTGTTGTTGAAGTTCGGCAGCTGCCGGCCACCGATACGGTTGTTGCAAGTCGAATTGACGATACGGTGGCGGACTAAGCGACGGCGGAAGAACCTTCATTAAATTTTTTGATTTGTCATAAATTTCTTTTCATTACCAATGCACTTTATCAACTAAATTATTTGATTGGCCATAATCTTTTAAATGGAAGTTGTTACACTTGGCTATTCTATAAAACTGAGTGGTCAATTAAATGGGCAATTAGAAGCAATTAATGCGATTGTAACCGCATATTTGAAATCCTTTCACAAGTTTTTGTAATTATTTCAATGCTACCAGAACCAATTTTGATGAATAAACGCTCGTAAAAAATTTGAAGATCTTCAGCCGAATTTTAATCTATTAATAAGCATCGAATTAAAAAAAAGTTTTGCGGCTATTATTTAAAATTTTGATTCTTAAAAAGGGTTTTTTTAATTTCCAATAAATTCACTATGTAAAACTTGTTCTCCCTCCATTAATTTTCTCAGAAAAAGCTTAATTTTTTTTGCCTGTGTTCGCTGATTACTGATCAGCGCAATCCCAGGTGGCGATGGTTGCATCGGTGGGTCACAACTTTGTGGCCAATTATTGTTGTTGTTGTTGTTGTTGTCACAAGTGTTGCTGTGCCGATGACAATGCGGGCCATGGCACTCGTTGGTGTGAAAATGGTGGTGATGGTGGTGGTGATGGTGATGATGATGACAGCAACCGAGCACAAGCAGACAAAATGCCAAAAACATGGACAAATGATACGGCATCAGAATGGCATGACGCGCCACCAATAAGAACATTGGCATTATGCCAATGATTAATTTAAATTTTAAATTCCTTTATGATATATATTGAAATTGAAAAAACATTATTTATGATGAGATTTCAAAATATAAATGCAAAAATATATTAATTCAAGTTTTAAAAAAAATAATTCAAAAAGTTGTATGAATTCAAATCTGCCTAAAAAATTGTTTATTTGTTAGCTATATTTTTGGTAATATATATTTTTGAAAATAAATAAATAAAAATCAAAATTACATAAATTGTTTTAGCTTCATTAACTCAATGTTGACATTGCGCAATTATCACAGGTTTTCCACTCCGTTGTCTGCTGTTGTTTGGCCGGTCAATTGACGTGTGTGTTCTCCCATAAAACCTGATCACAACTGATCACTGCAGCGGGTAAAAGCATTTTTGATCACTCATTTAGAAAACAGGAAATTTCAATTACATAAACCCCTTCCCCATCAGCCCATTGCTTAATGTTTTTAAATTATTTGAAAATTTCCTTGCATTTTTAAATTAATTTAAAAATTTAACTAAAAATGATTAATGTTCACTCAAAGAAGCATGTAAATTCCAAAAATTTGTTAACTTTAAAAATCTTATGTCTGCCAGAAAATCAGTTTTTTTAATACTAATGAATGTTGCCTGTGAATTTTTCTAAATTATAATTTGGTGATAAAATTTAAAAATATATATGAAATTCAACCAAAATAGCAGCAAAAGAGCTTATTGATTTAGCGACTAATGATAATACATAATACTTTTCAAAAAGCATATGAAAAATTCTAAAAATTAATAAGGAAATTTCAAATTGTTCTTTTTATTGTAGTTAGCTTCATTCTTCACCGGTTTTGTCCAACTTAAAAATAATTTTTATTTTCTAATTTTATATTTTTTAAATTTTTACGATGTAAATTGTTGTGCCATCACCGCGTAATAATAATCAAGCGTGTGATTGTTGTTGCACTTGTCATGGTCACAACATTCGGTGCAACTCACCTGTGAATGTGAATAGGCGGCTGATGATCATTAATCATTTAGCATATTCCGGCATTTTGTTTTTCATTAAAAATATTTTGGTTTCAATTTCTTATAATGTTTTACAATATTAGTCATTGTTTTCATTTTAAATGACTGTTTCTTTTGTTAATTGGCTGAAATAATACATTTTTTAATCTTAATGTTTTATTGAAATTCAAAAATCAGATAAATAAGTCTAATTTTTAAAAAAATTTGAAATTTTGAACTGATGGAAAACTTTTGTTTTATTTCGTAACAACAAAAAAATTTCCGTAATTTGCCACATTTTGTGTTTTGACAAAATTGTTTATTTCCGACAAATATTTTTACTTACTTACAAACACAAAGAAAGTGCATTAATGTATAAAAAATTGTATTAGAAAAGAGTAAAGAAATTTTGAATATAAAGAAAAAATAAAAGGCTAATTTCAGAAAAAAATCTACAAAATATATATATATATATATATATATATATATATACGTAGCGATATTTAATAGAAGGAAATTTCTGAAAAATTTGGCTTTTTAAGAATTTAGATTATTTTAAAATTTTCAATTTTTCTTCCGGCGGCGCCTAACTTTATTTTCTAATTTAAACCCCCAAAAAAAAAGTTTTTTATAAATTTTTTTGAATTAACAATTTACATGGTCCTGTCCAAAAAAGTCGTCGCCTGGCTAAAAAGCGCAATAATCTGCCAATTTTCGATGAAAATCTGTTACTATTAAACAACATGTTTCTGCGCATTGGCGTGTGATTGAAGTGAACGATTTCAGCATGGTCACAATTGTGGTCAAAAATCCATTTTTTGAAATTTTACTATATTTATTTAAACAAACCGAACAAAATTTTTCCCAGGGCGCACACTTTTTAAAAATTGTAAGGGTTAAATTTTTAATCAAAATTATTTTTAATTTTATTTTAAAAAGCCTATTTTAATAACTTACATCCAGAAGAATTTTTGAATTGATTTTAATAAATAAAATACAAAAATGTGTTTATATTCCTAATTTTTCTTACAATTAATTCAGCCTCACTTTTTTATTAATTTAATTATCAAAAGCGATCAAAACATATCAAATCCCATCAAAAATCACCGTCTGCTGCTGATGATCAGCCACCGAAGGCCCACTGCTTCGTTCAGTTTGGCCAATGTCTTCTCCCCCCAATGGTGACGGAATAAAAGAATTTCTTCGTCGTTTCGGCATTTTTAAAATCGTTTGGATTTGAAATAAAAGAAATAAACAAAAATAAAAAAAATGAATAAATCGGAAAATTGGCATGCTTAAATGCATTGGGCAGAATTCTTTGTATTTTAATTATTTATGACTATTTTAATAACCAAAGCAATTGAGCGAATTTGTCAAGCTGAAATTGATGAAATAAAGGAATAGAATAAAAATACTGGTGAGTTTATTCTTTCCGTAATTTTGCATTTTCTAAGTATGTTTTTTCATTGAAAAAAGAATTTTACATATTTAAAAATTGGGTAAAGAAAGACCCAAAAAAATATGCGCAAATTGGGCCTTTCCTGTTCTTTCAAAATGCATTTGGTTGAGAGAAGTTTTATAGTAAAATGTAGTGAAAATAGGTACAAGGAATGTTTTGCTCTTTTTAAGATTTAAAATTTTATTATCGTTATTAAAATTCGTTTTCCTTTAATTTACTTTCTTTTTACAAGTTAATTCTCAAAACTTATTATTTCTTAGTAAGATTTTCAAAAGTCATTTTTTCAGAAAGGATTCGTGTGAAAATCAAAATTCTTAAAATTAGTTAAGTGATCACAGAACAGTAAAATATGGTATGGTATTTTTTAATCATTAGTTTTTCTTAATGACAGTCACTTACCGATTATGTTGTCTGGATTTAGTTTATTTTACATTTAGAAAATTTGTTCATAGCACCGTATTATTACAACTGAACCGGTTTAAATATGTTTAAACGCTTTACCGAATTTGTATTGATTGTAGGTGCTGTGATGAAGTGACAAAAGTCTGAATGTTTGTAATAATTAAATTTAATTATTATTTTAATTTAATTTGCTAAATAATTAATCATAACTTAGCTTAAATTTAGACAGATTAATGATTAGAGACAGCTCAAAGTATTCACTACTATTTATGTAATTTTTAAAAAATTAGTAAAGATTTACAAAAAGTTGTAACCAAAAAAGTGCGAAAAATTTTGACTCAACAATTTGTCCCTAACTTTCTTGAAATTCAATAAAATTTTTCGAAATTTAGCTGAAAAATAGAAAAATCTTTGGGCTATCTTTGGATATTAATTTCGGTGTGAATAAATTGATATTAAACAATTTTCATGCATTTAAACGACCTTACATTTTCTGGATGACCATTAAAATATGACACTATTAATTCCTTCATAACTTTTTTTGAAACAACTAATTTTAATTTTGTTTATATAATTAAATATCCCAAAGATTTCTCTATTATTCAGCTAAATTTTGAAAAATTTTATGGAATTTCAAGAAAGTTATGGCCAAAAATGTTGAGTCAAAATTTTTCGTACTTTTTTGGTTACAACTTTTTGTAAATCTTTACAAATTTTTTAAAAATTACATAAATAGTAGTGAATACTTTGAGCTGTCTCTAATCATTAATCTGTCTAAATTTAAGCTAAGTTATGATTAATTATTTAGCAAATTAAATTAAAATAATAATTAAATTTAATTATTACAAACATTCAGACTTTTGTCACTTCGCCACATTCAGACTTTTGTCACTTCGGCTCACCACGTTGATTGTACTGTCTTATCGCTTTCTCTGCCTTTTATTCCTAATTTGCGTTCTAAGATGAAGATTACTCACGCTAAATGACCCTAATTAGTGTTCTCCTTAATGACTAATCCCGAAGTGACCCACTTCTTTCAGAGCAAATTCCGTCTCTCCTTAAACTCATTTTCACCTCTTCCTCTTTATTTATTATTCATTCATTATTTTTATTCTTTTGCATTTGAGCAATATATTATATTCCCTCGGGCATACTTCGTTTAGAAATAAAAATTTTAATCGAAAATAACTGAAAAAATAGCAATGACTCATTCTTTTATGACTTTTTATGCAGGAATTTGCATTTTTTTAATTCGTAAAAATTCCAAATTGACGTTTCTTAAACCAACCTTCCACAATGGGCGTTTTATCTTGAAGCTAATGGGAAATAAAATGGAAAAGTGCCAAATTCCGTACCAGGGGTGGAGCGCGACCGCGATCTCGCGACATTTTTTCCGCGATTCGCGACCGCGGCAATTTGAATCCGCGATGTGCGATCCGCGAAATTTGTGACTCTGCGGCAATTTTGGATAAAATTTTTAAAAGGAAAATTATTTATTGAAGCGATTGGTTTTATATTTAAAATTATTTAAAAGTTTTTGTTTATGAAAAGCAAGAGATTTATGGAAACCTGATAATTTTTCGCAAAAAATTCATTTAAATTCCAATTTTCCCCAGTCGGAGCTGACAATTTTTAATTTTCTTTAAAAAGTTGGTTCTAAATTACAAAATAGGTTATTTTTAGACAAAATTTTTTAGCAAATTGCACTCAAATTTTCAAAGTTTTTCCCGGCGGCGCCTATCGGCACCGCCTGACCCCCCTCCCCAAAAGCTATTTTATATAAGAAAATTTTTAAAAAAGTTTTTAAATTAGAAAATTTTGATAAATGGGCGACCGCGATACGCGATTCACGGTAATTTTTTGCGCGATCCGCGACCGCGGCAAATTGAATCCGTGTGTATTTTTCTGTCAGCGCTCCAGCCCTGTTCCGTACTGCCATTGACAAAGGAAATAGGATAATTAAGTAAAAATAAAAATAAAATTTCACACAAAATCGTGTTAATAAAAAGTGATAAATTGGAATATGAACGATCAAAAATTCATCATCAATTTTTTTTCCACCGTTTCATTTCTTAAACTCAAAAGGGCACAGAATGAGCTCGAGAATAGACCAATTTTGGACATTACAGTACGCCAATGTTTCATCGTCATCAAGTCGTATTCCTGTATGAGAATTCGGGTAAATTTTAGATGGTTTGACAAAAAAATGAACATGCCAGAGAATGTGAGGTTTTGTTGGCTCGGCCGAATGCCCTCAATGTCATGGATTTTGGCTTTGACCTGCTCGACCGTGTCGCTGGCCTTGACCCAGAGAATGAGTGTCTTGCCGTTGATAGTCTTCACGATGATTTGCATTTCTTCACGGCGTTTTTGCTTGAAATAAATATAAATTACAAAATTAAAGTCTCATGTCATTTGCGGTAATTTTGTTTAATTTTCGCCTTTTCGACAGTTATATTAAATGTAATAACCTATCTTAAAGAACTAATTTTATGAAAAGATTTACTTTGTATTTTTATAAAATGAGTGAAAATTATTCACCAATTGTTTCTGCTGCTTTTCCAATCCACACTTTCTTTCCAACGATTCATTCATCTGACCGGCCGAATCAAAAAGAAAATATTTTTAGTAGCAAATTGAAAACAATATAAAAATCAAATACGGTATTCGGTAATCAAAATAGTTGTATCCTCTTACTGTATTTGCCCTTCTCATTTTGTTGCTGTGGTCCCGAAATTTTCTTCCGATCATTTTGCAAATGTTCAATTTGACCAGCAGTAACTGAATAATTTCCCTTTAAATTGAATTTAGATAATAAGCACTAGGTATTAAATAAAATATGCATAGAAATTTCAAAACTTTTTGACATAAATTTTTTACCAATGTTTAGAAAGTTATATTATATATTTTAATATTCTCGAGAGCTTTTGTAATTGATTGTTTGGAAAATTTTTCGGTTATTAGAGGTCAAAAGGGCCGTTTTAACACCATATAACCATTTTAAAAGTTTTAAACCCATAATTAGGAAACTTTTTACAACATTATATATGGACTGCTCAAATCCTTAAAAATATTGTAATTTTTCCATCATCATTTTGTTGTTTTCCAATTCCAATGCAAATGAAATCATTTTCTGGTGTTTCAATTCTTCTCCAAATGCTCTCTAATGAATGTGATTAAAATTTAACTAAAATATCAATTGTTGTGTTAAAATTCTCACATTTTCAATTTCCAACTTCGAAATTAGTCGCCTCTGTTCTGAGTTTATCAATTCCATTTCCTTTTTCGCAATAAACATTTGAACAAATTGCTAAAAAATAGTTTTAACAGACTTTTAAATTTCAGCCATCGTACAGAATAATTAAGAATAATTAATTCTTTAATGATCTAATGGCAATCATAATAAATATGTATAGATCACACCATCCTTTTTTTGCATTTTTAAAGCTAAATTGTACATTATTTTTTGGTGTGTTCATTTTACCTTCAGTTTTTATTCCTTGCCAACCAGGTTTGTTTTTTGAAATAAATGGTTCATTTTTCAAATAACGACTCAGCCACCGTATCTCTTTTTATTTTATTTTTTTAACTGAATATTATTATTTAACCCCCCCGCCGAAACTAAATGTAGCGTAATTAGTTCACCTTCTGCTGTTGATCAGCGGAAGAAGTTCCACAGCTTTTCTCAGTTTTGCCAATGCCATTCCCTTCTTTAAATATTTTTAAAGCTTTTTTATCTGCAATCGCATAACAATTCTATAAGCATATTTTTTAAAGAATTTCAAAATCATTTTGCCTATTTTATGAATTTTTTTTATAATATCCTTCCCTTACCGTTGTTGCCCTTTTCTTTCTCCTGCTGATGTTGTTTTTGTTGTTGTTTTAGTTGCTTTTCCAATTCATCGCATTTTTTCTTGTACTTTTTCCGTTCATCCGCCAATTGTGCGATTTGAACAGCCATTGCTTAATTAACTCATTTAATTAAATATATTTAATCACAATGATTTTGCTTCTGCCGTTCCCCCAATTCGCCTATTCGTTTTCGCCATTTTTTGAATTTAACAATGGAAACTAAAACAATAAAATATTAATATTTATGTCATACGTAGACGAGTCGTCGTTGTGGGTGACCAGAATTGGGGCGCTCAAAAAAATTCTGTGACTCATTTGTCAGTTTGAAAATTCCTAAAATGTCAGTTTTTTTAAACGATTTCTGAAAAATTTGGCTTTTTTCTCAACAAAATTTGGTAGAAATTTTCAATTTTTCTTCCGGCGGCGCCTAACGGCATCGCCGGACCCCCCCCCCCCCAAAAAAAGGTTTTATCGGATCAGGATTCGAGAAAAATCCAGACAGGATCCGATCCAGTTGCGGTAATAATTGGCATTTTGCTTCTAATTTAAAGTTTCCAATTTCTTCAAATGATTTTTTTAGGTTACTTGTGAATAAAATTCAAATTTTAAATCATTTCTCGGTTCTTTTCTGGGGTCTTCTCTGAATAGAAAGAAAGTTTCGTTAAAATTCCAAAAAAAAAAATGAAACCATTAGCTGGCGCATTAAGATTGACTTGAAATTTTGCAGAGAGAAAAGAATATCGCATATGACCCTTTAATTTTCCCATTTGCATTACCATATTTTTCCTGATCGCCCTCTTTTTGCTCCTCCATTTTTGCCACTTTTTCCTTCAAGGCTTTCAGTTCATTCTCGAATTCCAATTTTGTGTCGCGAAGTTCAATTTCTATCTTGGCACATTTTTCATTCTATAAATAAAAAACATTGTTTTTCAAAAGCGATCAAAACATATCAAATCCCATCAAAAATCACCGTCTGCTGCTGATGATCAGCCACCGAAGGCCCACTGCTTCGTTCAGTTTGGCCAATGTCTTCTCCCCCCAATGGTGACGGAATAAAAGAATTTCTTCGTCGTTTCGGCATTTTTAAAATCGTTTGGATTTGAAATAAAAGAAATAAACAAAAATAAAAAAAAAATGAATAAATCGGAAAATTGTTAATTGTTTTAGCATTGGGCAGAGAGATCAGCAGAGAGTGAATTTATGACTGCACTATGGGTACGCCCCAGTGTCAGACAAAATTGCTCATAACGCCAAATAGCGCATTTGGCGTAAATTTTTGCGCGCTATTTCAAAATTTACACTGGTAAATTGCCTTTTTTGTATTTTTTATTTTGATCTGCCATAACTCGCTTCATTCCCAACTAAACTGAACAAATTTGGTATCTAAAAAAAGTTTTTGAAAAGGAGAATCTTTTTCTAAGCGAATGCTAAGCAATTTGACATCTCAGAAAAAAGTTGTGATACTTTCAAATTTTTATCTCGTATAAGTCAAGTCCTAAACTGCTGTTTTCACCAAAAATGCTAAAACTATTAATTTCTCTATTGATTCTAAATGTACAAAGTGATTTTGTATCCTTATAACCAAAATTGTTAGCATTTACGAATTTGATAAAATCGAGGTCCCGGTCCAGGCTTCTCAGGTCCCGGCAAGTCCCGGTCCCGGTTTTGGCAAAAATTCCCGGTCCCGTGGCACTCTACTTTTTTGTATGCAGGATTTATTTTGAATGACCTCCGAAAAAGTCTCTCGCATGAAAATCTCGAACGGCTTATTTTTCTTCATCATAATATTATCCTTTACAATTTTGATTTTAGAGAGAAGTAAATGTTGTTTTTTACATAATTAAAATGAAGAGATAGTACGCCAGAGTGAGAGAAATTATAAAGAAAAAGAGAAACGACGAGATAGTACTACTGCACAGTGGAGCGTACTCATAGTGTGACTGCAGTGTTTTCTTTCACAACCACAGAGACTGGTGAATATTAAAAACAAAATATTGGTCAGAGATGAAGAAAAGGGACAGAGAAATCATAGTTTTAGAGACTGTGAAAAGCAGAGCACCCAGATCTGAGGATTTATCCTCATTTTGTGGTTTTTTGATAGGTCAATGAGGATTTATTTTTTGAAATGAGGATTTGAGGATTTTGGTGACTTTTTGAGAAATTTTGATGATTTTTGAGGATTTTGAGGAAACGTCAGAATCTGTTAAATTTTATGGGTTAATTTTGATAAATTGGCATAATGCGTTTTTAATAGAGCTCGACATTTTGAAAAAGCCTGTATGTATCTGTATTTTTTACTAGGTTCAATATTACCAAAAGGAAAATTTCTTGATTCTTATTCTGAATTGCAAAAATCACAAAATGCTTATTTATAAAAAAATTGCTCAAATTGATGTTTAATTCCTAAATGCAATAAATGGAAGAAAATTGGTTCAAATGCAGAAAAATTGAAGACAAATTGAATCAAATTTATAATAAACAAATATTTTTCGGAATATTGCGTCGCAAATGCATCTTTCTCTTTTTTGTGCAACTGTTCCATTTCCATTTTTCTTCGGTAAGAACCGGTGGAAGCGTACTGTACTTACTGTACTTATTTTCTTCAAAATAAACGGTAAAATTTATTATATAATTCCATATGATGTTAAATATTTTATCGTTTTTTTAATTTACCATTTTTTTCACAAATTAATATTTAATTAAAGATATTAACTAATTTTTTTTCCAAATTTGGTTTTTTTTTCTTCAATAAATCGCATATATTATTTGGGCATATAAATGAATAAAAATGGTTTTTTTCTGATTCAAAAGCTGTCAGAAAAGCATAACCCCCTACTCATTTAATGGAACAAAAAATTTTATTATTTTTATCAATAAAAACGGAGTTTAATTTCAAGATAATAAAAATTCAGTTTTATCAAGCTCCTAGCTAGGTTCGCGAAAAGAAAGAAAAATTCGTTTTTTGTTGTAAAGCAATTTTTCGTGATTTTATGGTTTCATAAAAACTGCGCTGACTATCTGCACGACGGCACGTCACGATTTAAACTCATTTTAAGCATTTATAGTATATACCATATTTCCTCGAATAGTACCAACGATTTTTTTTTAATTTTCGATGAAAATTCACTTTGGTAAAACAGTAAAAAACTAAAAGATATTATTTTCCAAAGAATCGTTTCCAATTTTTAAAAATATTTGGTGCTTTTCCTGTCCCAAACAAAATCATCGTAACAATTTTCTGAAGATTTGAATAAGTATTTAATAAATTCACCTCCATTTCCATTTCCAATTTTGAATTTGCTTTGCCACCGATACAGATTTGTGCCCACTTGTAATTCTCTCAAGATTTGTTTATTCGTCATTTGTGGATAATCATTTTTCATCTTATTAAAACGTTCCAAAATTTCGATTTTTTCTTTTTTTGTTTTTAATTTTAATTTTTCTTAATTAATTAATTATTTTTTAATTCAATTGCTTTTGCCGTACCCTTTAAGCCGAATTTTATTTTCCAGTGATCAATTGTTCTGAGCTCAAACCCCAATTTTTTGGCAATTAATTTTTTAACATTTCGGCAAATAGTCCAGCGTAGGACCAATTCTGACTCAATTTTGTCAAAAGTATTAATTATTTTTAACCTTTCTTCATTGGAAATTAATTTTTTCTCTTAAAGGGCATTTATTTATTTTTAATTAGTAATTTTATGTTTTGACTTATTTTTAATTACATTGGTAAAACGATTTCATTTGGACAGTAATTTGTAACATGAGTTTTCTGGTGCTATGTCTTTTCTGAATTTTCTTTGCGAAAATTCAAACTTTGCCTTAAAAGTGAAAAAAGTCATGAAAAACGTCAAAAAAAAATACAAAAAAGAAATTTTGAAAATTTTTTTGAATTTGGCCAATAATTTGAGTGCCAAAAATGATTATGAAAATTTATTTTTTATTCGAGTTTTGGACATATTTCTCATAAATCACATTTTAGGCATTTTTAGCTATATAAGAACAAAAACTTTCAAGAAAAACCGAACTTTCGTAAATTTTAAAATCTATGCGTTTTTATTGGAGCCAAAAAGATCTAATTAAAATTAATAAAAAAAAAAATTTAACCTAGGAAATATTAAAAATAAAAGTATTGAAAAAACTTTATTTACGAAAATATTATTATTATTTTTTTTTTTAAAAAAAAGCATGAAAAAAGGCATTTAAATTTTTTTTTTTAATTAAGGATTTTTAGAGAGCAAAACACGCAAAACTTAACCAAACAACTTAATTTTGGTCATTAAATGATTAATAAAAATTTTATAATGTTTTTCGAATAAGAAAATTTTTAAACCTAAATTTTTTATCAAGAAAAAATATCAATTTATTTAATAAAATTAAGGCCCTAATTTTTCAACTTACTAAAGCCAAATTTCCTTTTCCATTTATAAATTGAACGTGAACTTGCGCCAAGTTTCGCGCATATTTCTTTATATTTCTCGCCATACGGTCGCTTATCCCCATTCACACTGAGTTCTTTTTTCATTTTCAGAAAATTTCTCACAATTTCAATTTTTTCCTCATCCGACCGAAAAATAACTAAAATATTTATTTTAAAAAAAGAAAAAATATATTTATAAATTATTGTAAATAAAAAAAATTCAAAATATTTTTGCGTTTTACTTTAAAATAACAAAATGCTAAAATTTTTGTAAATTTTGTTTTTCCATATAACCATTTTAAAAGTTTTAAACCCATAATTAGGAAACTTTTTACAACATTATATATGGACTGCTCAAATCCTTAAAAATATTGTAATGACCATTTGTTGGATTAGCAAATTCTTCCGTCTCTTCCGAATTGGCATCTGTGCCACTTTCACCATCATACGATTCAGTATCACTCTGTCCATTTCCATTTCTGCGCTGTTTTGCCATTTTAGCGCTGTCATTTGGGCCTCGCTGTTTCGGCACCAATGCCATTTTTTTGTTGGCTTTTGGCTCAATGGTGTCATTATCTTGTATTATTGGCATAGATTTTTGCAGTTGCTCATTTGGTTGATTGTATTCATCTTTAATGCCTTCAATTTTTATTTTTCCATAATTTTGTTTATTTTTAATTCCAACTAATCCCTCATTTTGATATTCTTAATTTTTCACCAATTTAAATTCATTTGAGATTTTAATAAATTTTGTACATTATTTTTGTTGAGTTCATTTTACCTTCAGTTTTTGTTCCTTGCCAATTTGGTTCTTGTTTGAAAATAAATGGTTCATCTGCTGTTGGTTCAACCTTAACTTTGTATTATTTTATTTTTTTAACTGAATATTATTATTTAATAAATCACATACTTTTATTTTACTTATAATTTCATTTATTTCATCAAATAAATTCTCTGAAACTGTTAAAATTTTGTTAACAGTTAATAAAAAATAAATAATATTTGTTGATAGTTTTTTCATGATAGCTAATAGGAATTACAAATGAAAATGCATTTTATGTATTAAAAATTTATTTGCATTTTATAACTAAAGAAATTTTTAAATTGAATAAATATATAAATTAATAAAATCAATCAAAATGATTAGGAAATCCGGCAGAATTAATAAAAAAAATAAGCATTTATATTTAATTTTCACATGAACATTGTTAACGTTTAAATTTCATATATGTATTTTCTAGGGTTGCACGGGTCCCGATGCCCGACCGGGCCCAGACCCGGGGATACCCGGCTTTTTCAAGACCGGACCTAAAATTAATTATCTATTATTTCGGTATTTTTTCTTTTTCACTGTGCCATATTTTTTGAGTTGGTTAATTTATGCGAAAATGAATTGTTTAATGAGACGAGTCGTCGTTGTGGGTGACCAGAATTGGGGCGCTCAAAAAATTCTGTGACTCATTTGTCAGTTTGAAAATTCCTAAAATGTCAGTTTTTTTAAACGTATATTCAAAGCAAAATTTATGACAAAATTAAGCATTCACTTAATATTTGTCTTAAATGTTTTTTCATAAATTCTTTCTAGGTAATTAGAAAATCTTTTTGATCAATTCCAAATATCGGATCAGGATTCGAGAAAAATCCAGACAGGATCCGATCCAGTTGCGGTAATAATTGGCATTTTGCTTCTAATTTAAAGTTTCCAATTTCTTCAAATGATTTTTTAGGTTACTTGTGAATAAAATTCAAATTTTAAATCATTTCTCGGTTCTTTTCTGGGGTCTTCTCTGAATAGAAAGAAAGTTTCGTTAAAATTCCAAAAAAAAAAAATGAAACCATTAGCTGGCGCATTAAGATTGACTTGAAATTTTGCAGAGAGAACTTAATATTAGGCTATCTGCTGCAAGCTAAATTTAATAGATTAGAATTTTTTTTTACAAAAATTCTCATATTTTTAAAACTTGGTTTCTCGGGAGTGTCGTGAATTTGATTATTATTTTTCAAGTTTTACAAACATGCCGGTTTTTGTAAAAAAAAATTTGTACTTGGGCAAAAAATTCTGAAATTTTTCAGGCCGATGTATTTATATAAATAATTAAACTGTAAAATTTCATGTCATTTAAATAAATAAAACTGGACGAAAAAACCCGTGAATCGTGACTGTGACTGTGAATTCGTCCCGTGAAGCTTGACCCTGACTGTGATCGAAAAACAAATCCAGGTTTTCGTGACCATTAATTTTTGAGTTTAGTCAAATAAAATCAGATTTTGGGGTCAAAAATCAGAACATTTTGCGAAATTGCTTCAAATCAGTTATTTTAAAATTATTAGATTAAAAATATATTAATATTTTATTTTTCGCCTCCAATTTTTAACATTTTTTTGCGGCACGCTTTTTTCAAAAAACTTTTGGGGAACTGGGGGCGTGGGTCAGGCGGTGCCGATAGGCGCCGCCGGGGAAATTTTTGAAAATCTGAGTGCTATTTGTAAACGGATTTTGCCGAAAAATTAAGGCATATTTTAATTTATACAAATGATTCTCAATTCTTTACAAAAATTAAGGAAAATTTAGTCTTTTGGAGGTGATTTTTTTTAAATTAGATTATAAAGAAAAAGCAAATAAATTTTTTCCATGTTAAAAAAAAATTAATATTTAATTAAAGATATTAACTAATATTTCTTTTCCAAATTTGGTTTTTTTTCTTCAATAAATCGCATATATTATTTTGGCATATAAATGAATAAAAATGATAGACCGGGAAAGCTAGAATGTAACAAATTTCTAAGTGATTTGGTATTTCGACCTCATTTGACTTTGACCTCAATTTATTTATTATTTATTTTCACATATTTTTGTCTTTTTTTAATTCCTGTGATCATCCATATATTTTGTCACTTACTCTACGACACATTTACCGGAATAGTCGTCAGAGTAAGTGGTTTTCGCCCTTCTGATGACTTTTTTATTTTTTATGAATAAACAAATAAACAAATTACAAAGAAATGAAATGCCATTTCAGCAAAATGAATAATAAAGAATAAATTTTTTGCTGAATTGGGCCGCGAGCAGCAGAAGAGATCGCCTTCAATCTCAAAACAATTTACGGGCCTGGTGGCCTAACTAGCATGATTTGGATTTTTAATCAATTTTTGGCGTTTTAGGATTTAAACTCATTTTAAGCATTTATAGTACATACCATATTTCCTCGAATAGAGAGCCCCAGGGGATCTATTGTTCAACCCACTTAAAAGAGGGCTATATTCGAGGGTGGCGAGGGGGGGGGGCTATATTCGAAGAAGTACGGTACGTCAGGGTTCGCATTGGAAAACTCGCTTTCCAAGGACGGGAATACTTATTTCCATGGACATAACGGGAAAGTTTCGTGAAATCCAAGGACGCACAAAATTTTTTATCATATGGAATCAAAAATTCTTAATTGATATGTTTTCTCAGCCATTTCGGGAGGGACCAAATCGGCCGGGGTCTGGTGTACCCCGAAAACATTAAACTAAAAATCATCATCACTAGGGCTCCAATTTTTAGGTGCTAAACTGCCAAAATAGGTAGGTTTTAGGTTCTAAAAAACCCCAAAATAGGTGCTAAAAATGGGAAAATAGGTGCCAAAAAGTTCCTAATTTTGAAAAAAATGATAGAATCAAATAAATTTAGATCAGACCGGTAAGTTTTATTTCTAACAAGATAACACGCCTATGTTAGTGCAGAGTGGCGGGCTTTTCTTCGAATATGTTTTAATCGTTTCGCATAATTTAGTGTCCAATTTCCCATTTGTGTCCAATTTACCGGGTGCCGTTACAGTAACTTCCCATGTGCTAGCGCCGAAATGAATAACATTGGTAAAAAGATTTCATTTGGACAGTAATTTGTAACATGAGTTTTCTTGGTGCTATGTCTTTTCTGAATTTTCTTCGCGAAAATTCAAACTTTGCCTTAAAAGTGAAAAAAGTCATGAAAACGTCAAAAAAATATAAAAAAGAAATTTTGAAAATTTTTTTGAATTTGGCCAATAATTTGAGTGCCAAAAATGATATTTTGTAAAAAAAAATCGAAATTTTCCTAAAAATCGCCAAAACATGTGCCAAAAAACTGACGGGAACGGGTCGAGAGGACCGACCACGTGCCGCCCGTCCCCCCCCCCCCCCCCGGGCTCGTAAAAATGCTGTTTTTGAGCTTCTTATGAGATAATAGCATATGCGCCGAAATTTGTCAAATCGTCACTTAATCCGTTCACTGATAATAGGCACCAAAAAAAAATTGAAAAAAAAGCATGAAAAAAGGCATTTAAATTTTTTTTAATTAAGGATTTTTAGAGAGCAAAACACGCAAAACTTAACCAAACAACTTAATTTTGGTCATTAAATGATTAATAAAAATTTTATAATGTTTTTCGAATAAGAAAATTTTTAAACCTAAATTTTTTATCAAGAAAAAATATCAAATTTGACAATCAATTTTTGAGAAAATTTTTCACTTCTTAGGGGGTATATTTTCTGAAATTTTTTCAAGTCATTTCTTATTTGTTAGGGGTGTATTTTCCCGATTTTATTGCATTTTAATTGAATTTTTCGTAAAAAAACGACAAAAAGGCACCAAAATGGAAAAATGCCAAAAAAGGCATTTAAGGAACGAAAATCCCAAAAAGGCAAAAAAAGGCATAATAAAAGTCAACGTAGAAGCTTCAAACCAAGTGGAAGTCTCTATTCATCATTTTCTCCCCTGTTTCGTCCACGTGTTAATCACGCGCGAAGGGAATGGACGAAGAAATTGGGGAAAATGGGCGGGGAAGAGAGGGACGGGGACGGGGGTAAAAGTCAATTTGGCCGTTCTCACAATCAGCGCTATTTTTGCACGCACCAAAACTTTCAATTATTATTCTTTATGTGCTAAAATGCATCTTGCTGCTAATTGTTTTATTAATCATTTTGTAATTTAATTTGGTAATTGTTTGTTAATTACTATGCTAATTATTTTTCAATTAATTTGTTATTTTAAATAAATGAATTCCTTAATTTTTTGCCATTTTCATTTTGTCCCGTGCTCCTCCAATCTTCAACAGTTCAATTTCTTTTTCAACTTTTCTTATCCCTTTTCCGAAGTTTTGGCATAAAATTCCGGCGTCGGGACTTAGCCGGCGCGGGAAAAATGGCCAATTAGCAAATGATTATTTTGAAAAATATATTATATTATGCCATAAAAGGGAGCTTTACGATGACACCCAAGCCTCGATCATCGACCGCCTCCTTAGCCCTAATTTTTATTTCAAAGTAAAAATTCTTATCAAATCTTGGGTGCCTATCGGCGCAATTAGGTGTCAGTCAATCAAAGCTCTCTCACCTCTCTCACTCTCCCTCTCTTCATTTCTCGCTCTCTGTGTCTCTCTCTCATTCTATCTCTTTCTCACTTTCCCTCTCCCTCTCGCTTCCTCTCTCTCTCATCACTCTCATCAGATTGTTGACTATTTATCTTACATTATTCTTTTAACTTTTCAATCACTTAGGGGAACATTATCATTAAGCAAAGAGAGGGGCGATTTTAGAGAAAATTTTTCGGTGTAAAGTTTAAGAATAAATAAATTTTTGTTTATTTTATAATTTTCAACTTTCATTGATTTTGTGGAGAAGCGGGACCGGCACCGGGAATTCCCGGTCCTACGAGGTCCCGGTCTCGGATTTTGAAAATTTATTTCCCGGTCCCGGTAGGGCAAACGGGAACCGGGAAAAACAAGCACTGGTAAGAATAGGGGTCTGATTTGTGAGTGAAAAATTAGTGATGAAAATTGGAGTTAAAGGGGAAAAAAATTTAATAATTAATTTCTTCTTTAAAAGTAACTCTGCCAATTGTGTAAATGGCCTAGTGGCTAATCACCTTGATTTCTAATACTCTTCCATGGTTCAATGCCTCTACAGAAATTAAAATATTTTAATTTCTTTTATAATAATTTTTAGAGACCGGAATTTTGAAAATGACCGGGCCCGGGCTCGGGCTTAGACAATTGGCCGGGCCCGTGCGGCCCGTCCAAAAAAAGCCCGTTTTACCGGGCGGCCCGGGCCCGGTTTTTTTGAAAATTTACCGGGCCCGGACCCGGGCGGCCCGGCAAAAGCCCGGCGGGCCCCCGGGCCCGTCCGGTCTCTAATAATTTTTAATCAAAGATTTTTTACGGCGGTGCCAACAGTCACTGCCTCCCCAACCTACATAGAATTATTGAAAAATACCGAGATTTCCGAAATTTTCAGCGTTTTTTTTTCGGTTTTCCAAATCGTTAGTTCCCTTCTGATACGTCTTTTTTGATAATTAATTAGAAATAAATTTTTAATAATTAGAGCTGCATCTTTTATATTTAAAATAAGAAGGCAAAAAAAGTTAGTTTAATATTACAAGCCACGAAAAAATTTCATTTTGCCTTTTTTTTAAATTGTGTATAATATGAAAGATTAAAGATAATTGGACAGGCTGGTTTTGACAATTTTATTGCGGTATTTCACCAATTGTTAAATTACTGTCACTAATTAGTCCTAATTAATATGATAATATGGCCATTTACTCCCACCCGCCCCCCCCCCCTTTGAATGCCTTTTTTGTTCTGCCGCCCCGCGCACGGCGTTTGTTCGTTCGTTTGGTTTAACGCATTTTTTGACAGTTGCAGCTGTTGTTAAAAATTCAGCAGAAAATGCATCAATGAGAAAAGCGTTCGCTGAAAGTGGAGAGAAGAAAAGAAAAAGAGCAAAGTGAAATATAATAAAGGATTGCCTTTTGAATAGAGAAAAGAAGAGAGAGAAGTGAGAGAGAACAGAAAGAGAGAGAGAGAGTGAGACAGTGAACGAGAGATGGAGAAAAAGAAGAGAGACGGAAGAGAGAGAGACAGAGAAGAAGAAAGAAGAGCGGTACGAAAGACAGAAATAACACACAAGCATAACGCAGAGAAAAAGAGCGAGCGAAAAGAACCAAAGGAAGCAAAATTAGCAAAGAGAGAAGGAAGGATTGAGAAAATAACATTAAAGGAAGAGAAAAAAGGGAGGGGAGGTGAAAGACGCAGTGTGTAATTAAAAAAGGACAGAAAAGCCGGGAGAAAGAGAGAAAGAATAATTAGAGAGTGTGTTGTAACAAATAAGTGATAAAATAGTGGTGGATAGAGAGCGCAGAATTGGGCCAAATGTGAGGCCAAAGTTTGGAGTTGGGCAATGGCAGACAGACATACAGACAGAAGCAAGGCCAAAAGAAGCACAAAAGGGGCTCCCGGGGTCAGTTGAGTCCGACACAGCTAAATTTACTTTGTCACAACTCCACAAAAAAGCAACCAAATTGCGCATAATTACGATTATTTAAAAGCGCAAAGTATTCTCTATAAGCATTGCAAAATTTTCAAAATATTTCATCAATTTAAAAAAAAGTTATGGCCTAAAGACCAGAAAAAGCCAATTATTTGAGATCTTTGGCCATAACTTTTTTAGTAAAACGAAAATTTTGACATTTTAGAAGCCATTCGGGCTTATCTAAATTTATTTCTTTTGGTTGCCACATTTAGGTAAGTTGAGACAGGCCTTTCCGATCACAAAATATCTCCGCTCCCCCAGTTTTTAAATTAAATAAATAATTTCAAAAATATTTTTTTTGTGAATCACAAAATATCTCACCTCCCCCATTTTTGTCAATTAAATAAAGATTTTAAATTAAAAAATAATTTTTTAAATAAGTTTTTCTCTGCCGTCTCCCATTGATTATTTGTTAATCTGTTATCTCTCTTTCTGTCCATTTTCTCTCAAATTCCCATTAATAAATGATTTTTGAGTGAGTAACAAATGAACCGGCGGCGCCTTTTGTTCTGTGTCTGCCAACATTCAAAGATCATTGATCTATTTCTCAATTTCCTGTGTTTATTTATTTACGTTTTTGAGAAAATTATTGTGGTTTTTTAAATGTTTCAAAGTAAATCAGAAATATATAATTTTTAAATTGATTTTTTTCAAGCAAAAATTTCGGTTTTCTCCGCTCCATTTCCCAATAATTTTCCTTAATTCACTCCTTTTCCCTCATTTTTTCTTTTGTCCTTTTTATCGCTTTCTCTTTTTGGGGAGAATTTCATTTATTTATTATTTTTACCCAAAGCTTTGGCAAAGTCTAAAATTCAAAAATTAAAAAAAAATTCTTCCCAACAGAAACCCAAATAAATTATGGTTAAATTTTTGACTTACTTAAATTTATTTAAATTGTCCCGACTATTTGTGATTTTTTCTGAATTGGACAAACCCCGGTGATATGTTTTCTCAGCCATTTCGGGAGGGACCAAATCGGCCGGGGTCTGGTGTACCCCGAAAACATTAAACTAAAAATCATCATCACTAGGGCTCCAATTTTTAGGTGCTAAACTGCCAAAATAGGTCAAAATTTTCTTCAAAAAGCAAAAATATTTTGCCAAATCATTAAGGATATACATAATTTCCAAAAAGTTTTTTTTTTAATTTTAGGTTTTTTAGCCCTTGATCAGCCATAACTTGCTTCAGCCGCTCATCCTAATCAAAATGAGAAAATTGGTCTTTTTGTATTGATTCTAAGAGACTAAAATGATATTTCAGACCATAGGGAGCTCAGGAAAAAATAGGTAAAAACCTAAAAATTGGAGCCCTAATCATCACCACCCTTCCATTCTCATTCATTCTTTGACTGTTTGTGAGTGAGCTCGTGGCATGACTCCCCCAACAAATTAAATTTTACAAAAAGAAAAAAAGAAGAATGAGTGACTTAGTGAATAATGTACGACGACCGCCTCACGTGGGGCGGCGCCCGGGGGAGGGGGGGGGGGAAAGTTCTACATGATGAAGTAAATGTTGTTTTTTACCTAATTAAAATAGTATGTCAAAGTGAGAGGAATTACAAAGAAAAAAGCAGCGTCCATTCAATTTTTTATGCGTCCAATCAAAATTTTTATCAGGTGGCCATTCCGTCGATGATGACGAAATTTGTCAAATCGTCACCCCTCCCCTTCACAAATTCACCCAAAAGTCCATCCCAATTCTACCCCACCTCTCTCACTAAAAACTGAAAAAATTACGCGCTTTTTGTTGGTTGGCTTTTTGCCGCGTTCATATGCTTTCTTCCCCTATTTTACGCCGCCACCCTTTTTTGTTGTGGAAAGCGCTGACAATGGGCACAACCATCGCCGCAAGGCACCAGCAAATTCTGTTGCTGTTACACCACCACAATCAAGGTAAAAAATATTATTGAAAAACAAATAGGTGGGCGATAGAAAAATTCAAAAAATCCTAAAAAATATAAAATAAAGAGGTATATATTACGGATCATTTTTTGAAATATCAAAAAATAATTCTCTATCGAATGATACACATATTGCAAGATAACCTATTTTGTGAGAATTAAAACCGGGACAGGGAATCCCGTAAAATCCTGCTGCTGGTTCATTTTGATTTTTACACAATTTTTGGCAATTTTTTTTTGTGGGTTAAATCCAGTTTTGGCATTTTTCGGATTTTATTGCATATTTTATTGATTTTGTTGTTGTTGCATATTTAATGTGCATATTTGGTGGTTTTTAATGCATATAACGCATAGTCCTTCTGTTGATCAATGATCAAAAAATTATTTTTTGTATTTTTTTAATCTCCCGAAACTGAACTTTTGTAAAGCCAAATTCATTCATTCAGCTCATCGTCATTTGTAACAGATCAAATAGCCCTGCTAGGCCAGTAAATTAAAAAAAATTCCAATAAAAAACTTTCTGTAATTGTGCCGAATCGGCAGGCCTCAATTGTCCCCCCGTATTTTTTCGCCCTAAATTTTCTTATCAAATTTTGGGTGCATACCGGCACAATTATTCGGCTTATCAGTCAGTCCACAGCGGCAGATTCAAAGAATTTGTAAGTCCATCAAATGTATGAGTGTGTTTTGTCTCTTTTTTCTCCCTCCCAACTTTGTATTTATCTTATCAATCATCTTACAAATTAGGGGGGAACATTTATTATCATTTTTCAAATTATCAAATAGAGGCAAACAATTTCAATTATAAAGTTACGAACAATTTTTTGGAAAAGCGACGACCAAAATCTAAAAAAGTATCAAATATTAAAATGCTAAAACAAATTAAACTAAAAAACAACAAGTTTTATACCGCATTTTTTCAAAATTTTCGTCCCAATTTTACCATTTTGCGCCTCTGAAATCCCCTCCCTAGTTAAAGCCCTCCGAACAAGGGTTTACCTATTTTAAAGAGCAACACACCCATTCATGACCAGAAAATGCGTCAGTGATACAATATTTTAAAATAAAGTTTTATGGCATTAGTATTGTTAATATAGAAGTAAAATTTCATAAAAACATCGTTCTGAATTCCGAACCCCGGACCCGAGTTCGAACGAAAATTCAAAATTTCCGAAATTGGGATTTTTTAAAAAATCGGTTTAAATACACGAAAGCAAATTGAAAGCCATCAAATCCTTTAATGAGATTATTTACGCAGTTTTTGAAAAAATGCTAAATTCGAAAATGTAGACACATGACTTTTTGTTCGAATTCGGGTCCGGGGTTCTGAATTGGTTGAAATGGATACCGGATTCGTGATCAATGATCCCTAAACCCCAAGGAACTTGTTTTTATGACAAAAAAGTTTCACTGATGCATTTTCCGGGCGCCCACCCTTTGCTTGTTTGTTTTTTAAATTAAAGCAGGGCTTCGATTTGTTCTTATTTATAAGTAGAGTTGCTCGGTAATCGGTAATTGTTAAAAAACCGGTACCGGTACTGACCGGTAATGCAAAAACCGGTACCGGTACCAACTTTTTCCACCGGTACCGGTACCGGTACCGGTAAAAACCGGTAATTTTCCAACGTAAAAATTTTTGGACAAAATTTTTCAAATACAAAATTTTTATTCAGTTTTCGCGCGAGTGCCTGTTTTTTAGCATTAGAATTGTTCAGAAGTATATGTATATTGAGGGTGACCAAGTTTTTTTTCAAATTCAGGATAAAGAACACTAAAATTCAGATGTAGACCTCAAAATTCAGATTATTGCAAAACAAGGGATCAGCGGCCAATTTTCCAATTTTGCGAAGGGGTCTCCGGCCATGTAAATTAATGTAAATCAATGACCTTTTTTGCTTTCAACACCGCTTTTTTCGCGGCACGTTTTTCTCAAGACTTTTGGGGAACAAGGAGGGCCGGCGGTGCCGATAGGCGCCGCCGGGAAAAATTTTGTATTTTTAATGCGATTTGTTAACAGAATTTGTAAAAAAAATGACCAATTGATTAAGTTTTGGGTTTTTAGGATGCTTAAAATGAAAGAAAAAAAGTTGGAATATTTTTTTTAATTAAAATTTCAATTAAAATAATGGTAAAGAAAATATGAAGAATATTCTATCCCAGTGGGGAATTGAACCCAAGCGAGAAATAATAAAATCAGAAGGTTTAGCCACTTGACCACTTATGCATATGAACAATATGCTTTAAATGAAAATAAATAATTTAATTTTTTTTTCAAAAAATTTCTCCTTCTTCACCATTCCCTACTCTTTTCTCACCCAGACCCCCATTCTTACCAGTGCAAATTTTTACCGGCGGTACCGGTACTAGACAAACCGGTACCGGTACTTTGATTTTTGAAAAAACCGGTACCGGTACCGGTACCGGTACCAAAAAAACCGGTAATTACCGGTCGGTACCGGTACCGGTACCGGTACCGAGCAACTCTATTTATAAGAAATGTTCTGATTTGGAGGGTCAAAATTTAAATGTGTTGGAGGGAGAGAATGAGGAGGCAGGGAAAAGAGAGAAGATAAGGAAAGAGAGAGAGAGAGAACAAAAAAAGTTTGTAGGTAAGAAAGGAGAGAGGGAGTGAGGAGATCGAGAGAAAAGAGAAAAAGGAAAGAGAGAGAAAGGTGAGGGAAGAAGAGAAGAGAGAAGGGAGAGAAAAGGAGGAAAAAAGAGAGTGAGGCGAGGAGAGAGAGAGAGAAAGAGAAAAAAAGAAAGAAAAAAGGGAAGAAAGATAGAAAGAAAAAGAGAGGAGGAGAGAGAGAGAGAGAAAGAAAGAGATATCGGTGAGAAAAAGAGAGAGGGAGGGTGAGAGTGAGGGAGTGAATGAAAGAGAGAGAGAGAGAGAGAGAAAAAAGAAAGAAAAAGAGTGGGAATAAAGATAGAAAGAAGGAAAAATCAAAAAATTTGTTAAAAATCTGATTTTTTTTATCAAAATAGAAAATAATTTGTTAATTTACTCCCCAAGATCGTTAAAGATGATGATTGGATGCGAAATATTTACTATTTAATGCATTGATCGAATAAATTGTAAAAATAAGTGATTTGAAGCAATTTTGCGAAATGTTCTTATTTTTGACCCTAAAATCTTATTTTTTGGCCTTGATGTTCTTATTTTGAAAAATTTTCGATCGAAGCCCTGAATTAAAGTTACTTTTTTTAAATTTAATGAAAAAGACACCTCACTATTAGGGCTCGGATTTATAGTTGCTAAAAACTGCCAAAATAATTAGTTTTTAGTTTCTAAAAAACCTCCAAAATAGTTGCTAAAAAGTTCCGAATTTAGGGGGGGTGTAAAATCGAAAATTTTCTTCAAAAAGCAAAAATATTTTGCCAAATTATTCAGAATATAAATATTTTTCAAATCAAAAATTATCATCAAGAAAATAAACAAATAAATTTTGGAGGTGAATTTTTGAAAAATTTTTCATTTCTTAGGGGGTCTTAGGGGTGAATTTTTGAAAATTTTCGGGTCGATTCTTAGGCGTGTATTTTTTTTTAATTTTTGGTCGGTTAATAGGGGTGTATTTTCGTTTTTATTGCATTTTTGTTAACAAATTTTGGGCAAAACGCCAAAATAGGTGAAAATAAGTTTTTTTTAATTTTAGGTTTTTTAGGTGCTAAAAATAAAAACCTAGAAAATAGGTGCTAATAACTCGAAAAGTAGCTCAACAACAGCCGAAAAAAACATGTTTTTCGTGCATTTCAGGCTACGGGGAGCTCAGGAAAAAAATAGTGAAAAAACTATAAATCCGAGCCCTACTCACTATGGGTCAAGCCCTAATTGCTCGAAACGCCAAATAGCGTAATTGGCGTTATTTTTAACGACCGCCAATTTGGACAACAGCAAATCCTGCTCGGCCAAACTTTCGATTGGACGCAATTCAAAGTGAGTGGAAGGGGGGGGGGGCAAAAGGAAAAATGATCATTTTCGAAACCTTCATTAAAATTTACAAATTCTCAGTGGCGGAGTGAGGGTGGTCAACTAAATTTTTTAAAAATCGTCCGGGCCGGAAGGGGTCAGCCAAAATTGACTATTTTTTTTATTGGTTTCATATCTTTTTTGCGGCGAAATTGGATTTTTGAGCAAATCATACAAAAAATCGCTGTTTCCCTCCCCCATTTGTCAGAATCGTCTCGCGTTGGACCGCTGCGTGTGCATGGGGCACAGTTTTGGCGCCGCCTCGTCGCTGTCCGCGTGCGCTGAATATCCGTCGCTGTTCAACGCCTGTGTGCTGCTCGACGCCTGGCTGTACCCGGTGGAACGACTTGCTTCAGCCGCTCTTCCTAATCAAAATGAGAAAATTGGTCTTTTTGTATTGATTCTAAGAGACTAAAATGATTTTATACTGCTTTAATTAAAAAAAAATTGTTAGCATTTGCTAATATTGTGTTTTTCATGTGTTAGAGACATCAAAATAGTACGCTAAAACGAGAGAAAAATAAAATGCAAAATTTTCATCACCCCATAACTTTAAAATTAGATAGAAAATTATTTTAAAAAAATTATAGATCGATCTATTTAAAATTTTTTTCTCTATTGATTGCAAAATTTGGTGTGGATTTAACAAACAGAAAAAAAAAGTTAAACATGATGAAGTAAATGTTGTTTTTTACCTAATTAAAAAACACCAACGGAGACGACGACGACGGCACCGCCGCAGGACGGCAAAAGCGTCACGACGACCGCCACGACAGCAGCAAATGCACCGGCCATGTTTCGGGTAGCTCTATTTCCGTTGATTAACTCAACATGTGGGATGCAACGGCTTAATCATTGACAAAATGTGATATTTAAGATCGAAGCCTTGGCATTTTTGCGGATGCTCTAACACAACAAAAACTGCGAAAAGATGGTTGTATTAGCGAATCTAGCTATGAAAAGGAAAACAATTTACGTGAATATAACTAGTAATTCTGAGAAAATATTCAAAACTAAAATTTGTTGACAGATTTTCACTAAAAAATGATCAAATTTTGTGATTTTTATCATTTTTCTAATGAGAAATAAGAGTTTTGGGGCGCCGCTGAGAACAGTATTTCATCAAATTACCAAATTTTGCGATTTTGGGCCATTTTCTAAGAAAAAATAGGAGTTTTGGGGGCGCGGCGGTGCCGATAGGCGCCGCCGGGGAAAAAATGGGAAATTTTGATCATTTATAAACAGGTTTTCACTGAAAATTAGCCAATTTATAGGTAAAATTTTGAAAAATTTTATGGGAATTTAATCCAATTCTTAGGGGTGTAAAAGTCGCTTTTCGCGCCAAAAAGCGAAATGCGAAATGCGAAACGCCAAAAAATGCGAATAATGCGAAAGACGAAATGCGAAACCTAGGCACATCCCTGATATACACCCCTAAGAACGACCTAAATTTTTTTTCAAAAAATACACTCACTACATTTCCTCTACCTCCCACCCCCGAACTGGGGGAGTTTGAATCCAAAAATAACAATTTTTTATGAAATTGAAATTTTCTCAAATTCCAGCAATGCCTCCGCGTTGGACCGTTTGCGCCGTTTGGTGGCGGAGAAATATGCAACTTTTGTGGTGGAAGGGACGGACATTCCGCAGGTGAATTGGTGGTGGTGGGGGTGGGGATGTTGGCGAATTTATCCTATTACTATTTGTGGCTCCTTAAAATCTTTTTTTTTTGTGAATTTTGAGTTTGGTCTGGGCATATGCCAAGAAAACATTGGGCAGTGTTGGAATGGACAATTTCTGTAAACCGTGACTGATCAGCTCATTGACGCAGTACTTTTTGGCTGAAATGAAAAAAGTAAATAAAAAAGTTATTATTTAAAAGGACAAACGTAGCCAAGAAATTATGCGCCGTAAAAAAAGCAAGAAATTTCCAGAAAAAAAAACTAAAAATTTTGGTTTTGAAGTCTTTCGAAAAACCTAATGTTACTAAAACAAAATTTGTTCGTTTCCAGAGAAGAAAATATTCCTTGAAAAATGCGAACAGGGCTAAGTAACGAAGAATTTTGAATATATTTTGAATTTTTTCAAAAAAAAATTTTTTTTTTTTGCGGCAACTTTTTTAGTGTTGTCTATTTGACTCGAACCGCGTCGCATGCTTGGGTTGCTGATACCTCACCAGATCAAAGTTTACATCTCTGGGCGTGGCGGGAGTCAACCATTTTTTTTCATGTTTTTCCCGCCCCCCCCCCCCCACATAACCCGGATTTTGTAAAAATAACCATGAAAATTTCAAAAAAATTTTTAAGTGCCCATTAAAACACAAAAAATTTTCACCGGCATAAAGCACAGCCATAGCATTTTCGCCGTTCAATTCGCTCAGATCGTCCGCGTAAATGAAGGCGAGCATCACTCTGAACGCCGCTGCTTCAACGTCGGGCACTTCCACGACACCTTCGGCAGAGGCTGAATTTCAAAAAAAAATTAATAAAAAATTTGTTTCTTTTTTCTCACCATTTTCTGTTTTTACTTTCTGTGCGTCAAACCGAAACATTGCCTCAAATACTTCGGAAGCGTGCTTCAAAATCAATTTGTGAGCATGTAGAAGCTGAAAACTTAAAAAAATTAGAAAATCAAAATTGGATATTGAAATCTCGCCTCCTTTTTCTGCCCAACCAAAAAGTGCACATCCGCGTCCTCAGCCGAGCTCAGCAAATGCTTCATCCGACCCATCGAATTCCTCGGCTTTGAGGACGACGACATTTTTGAAAAGCGAACTCCGAAATTTAAATCTAAGAAATTTTGGTATAATTTTTTGTTGAAAAGTCTAAATCAGTTCGCTCGCAGATGAAAAAAATCAAAATGATCATTCGACTAACATAAAAATGATATTTTGCGGTTAAAAAGCATGAATTCCTTTTCGGTTATACAGCAGTGAGTGGGGCGCGGACAGAAAAATCCCGCGGTCGCGGATTCAATTTGCTGCGGTCGCGAATCGCGCACTTAAAAGCTCAAATTTTCTAACCTCAAAATTTTCTTTATAAAAATTTAGTTTTAAAGATTCAAATTGTCGCGGTCGCGTCCCACCCCTGTTAAGTCCTAAGCAGTAAAAAATTATAAAAATGATTTAAATGCTTTTTGAGCGCTTTTTTAGTGTGGCCTTGAATCCATGCTGGATCTGGCACTTCAATCCCGGCACTTTTTCTGCCTGAAAAAGGGCAAGCGCCGCGCTAATTCTATTTTTGCTACCCATTCGATTCTGACTGTTTTTAAGCAATTTTGAGTTTGGGGGTGCTAATGCGTTTCGTAAAAAAGGCCACCCATGCGCGTTTTGTAAAACGGCCAATGGGCTCGAAACAAAAAATATGTAAAACCTAAAATTCATAACTTGGCTCAAGTTCAACCAAATTAATATTTAATGGTATCATTCAATAGATTTAATTGTTCTCTATCAGAATATGATTTTTTTAAATTTTTTACTTAAGTATAAAAAAAGTTATTGTCATAAAATTTAAAAAAATATGAAGTCAGGAATTTTTGTCCAGAACTTTTTTAATCTTAATGAAATTTTCTGAAATTTAAAGGTAAGTAGAGAGAGAATTTTTAGGGCTATCGAAAATATAAATTTATTTTGGCTCAATTGCATTTTATAGACTCAAAACATTAAGTGTATTTAATTATATTTGCATGATCATTGCAAAAAACATGGCATGTTCAATGCTTTATAACTTTTTTTATACTTAAGTAAAAAATTTTAAAAAAATCATATTCTGATAGAGAACAATTAAAGCTATTGAATGATACCATTAAATATTAATTTGGTTGAACTTGAGCCAAGTTATGAACTTTAGGTTTTACATATTTTTTGTTTCGAGCCCATTGGCCGTTTTACGAAACGCGAAACCCATTTTGGCCGTTTTACGAAACGCGCATGGGTGGGGTGGCCTTTTTTACGAAACGCGTCAGCACGGAGTTTGGGACCTCTAACCGATTTTTACCAATATAAAATATACTAAAAATTTTCTAAATATTTTAATAGGCTAAAACACGTGGGGGGGGGGGGCGGGGGGGTCCGGCGGTGCCGATAGGCGCCGCCGGGAAATTTTTGAAAATTTCAACAGAAATTGTACAAAAGTGCTAGTTTTTGAAAAAAATACAAAAAAATTTTCCGAAAATTTACAACTTTTATCAAAAATTTCGGAAACCGGAATTCAGACCCAAAAAAAATTCGGAAATCGAAATACCGTGTCATCCCTGGTAGGGAAAGAGAGTTAAAGAAAGGGAGAGAAATAAAAAGCGAGAGTATTCCTAGGCGGAGCCTTGGACAAAAATAATTTTTTTTTTAAATTAACGAACAATCAACAAAATAATAAAGCCTCTCAGCCCTGAGATAATGCTCTGCCTAAATCCAAAACTCGAAATAATTGTAAATTATTTTACATAAAATAATTCCTAAGTTTATTACGATTTATAAAAAATAGCAAAAATTATTTATAAAATCGTATTATTTTCCAGCTGTATTGATGGAAATAATATTAATAAAATCTGCAGCGATTTATTTGGAATTGATATAGTAGAAATAATTTCATCAATTTTATTTATATTGTTAGAAAATGAAGTCATAATTTCATTATTAATAATCCCCTTAAGTAATATTATTATTATTAAAATACACCAATTAAAATAAATGCAATTTTATTTCGTAATAATCCTTCTCTTTACTTTGGCCATATTTTTCGATTTGTTGCCTTTCTCCGATGAAGCTGATGGAATGCGTTAGTTCGAACGAAAGAAAATAAAATTTATAAAAAGAATAAAAATGACAATTTATGAAAATTAAAATTTTGAGCATTTCTGTTATAATGTTGTCCATATTTTCCCAAAATTTCGCCTTTTGTTTCATCGAAAAGTGAAAAAATTAAGGGAAAACGAATTTCTGTGAGGCCACTGAAAAGGTAATAAAACGAAATGTTTAAGAAAATGCCATTGATCCATATGGAAGTGCCAAATCTTCGGCTGACTCCGTTTTGAGGGACCCACAAATTTCAATGAAAACAACATCATCATTTCACGAAATGGTAATTAATCCCTGAGTAATGCATTTGCTTTAGCCCATGGAATTCCGGCTAAAAAGCCCATGGATAATGAATCTTCAATTTAAATTTTTTTAATCGTTCCACCTAAACTATAAAATTGCCAAAAAAATAAAAATCGAATTACGAAAACTAAAAAAATCTTTTTTATTTTTAGTCGCCTCCCTCCCCAATGCGAATGGAATTTGTTGGTCAAAATAAGTCTTCATCGGCAACTAAAAGTTTCTTCCCAATGGTATTACATATTTAAAATTAGTAAATTTCATTAAATATTTTGTATTTTTTATTGTTAGGTGCCACCCTTTCCTTTACGAATGAACCGAGTCCAAAACAGTGACATTTTGCCACAGAAAGCAAATGAAAATTTCAAAAATCTGCATGAAAATAAAAACGACTGCTGCTTATTCGAAGATGGTACTCAAATTGATGATTTATTCGCCTAATTTTTAGTGTTTGTGATCAAAATTCAAGGACAAACAAAGGACATTTGTTACCGGAATAATCATATAAAAATAGTGATTTTTTGAGAAAAGCTCGTGAAAAATTTATTTTTATTCATTTCTAATTAAATTTTATAATTATTGTTCAATTTTAATGATTTATTATAGTTTTAATGAGTTTACGACCAAATTTTGCGATTTAAATTAATTTTTTGAGAAGATTAAGGTTTTAAAACCAGAAAACTGGTACCCTTGGTTTTCGGTTAGGCCGATTCCTTTATTATAACTGAAAAATACCTTTGGATTAAAATAGAATTTTCTAAAAAATCTAAATGCTAAATTTGGAAGTTTATTTTTGAACAAATTTCCAATATTTCATCCTTAAATTTAAGGTGTCATGAAGTTTGGTTACCGTGAAAATTTATAAGAAAATTTTATTTTCCTCAGTGAAATTTTAAATTTTCATCCCCATTTCCCGGTTTGTGAATACAAATTTATTGCCCGATAACAAATTTATAATTTGAATTGCATTTTTTTAAACAATCAATTGCCTTATTCTGATCATTTGTCCATTTTTGTTCATTTTTTCTTCCATTTGTCCATCATTTTCTGTTCATAATTCGTCATCATTTCCATGTCCTTTGTCATTTTTGCACTCCTCGCCCGGCTCGCACTTGCACTGCTCCAATTTGCCGTCCGCCTTCTCACATTCCAATTGCGCATCTTTGCATGAGCCCTTTGGCGATTCTTTGCACCCCGTGGCGATTACGTGACTTTGATCAGCTTAGAAAAATAAGGAGGACATATTGTAAAATCAAATTTAACATTCATTGTTTTTTAAAATTCTATTTAAATCCAGCAACTTTTTGCAATTAAAATTTTTTTTTTATTTGGGTGTTGATTTTAAAAAGAAATTTGAAAAAATGTTTAGATTGGTTTTTTACTCACCCAAATTTTTTAGAATTTTTTTGAAATTTATCAGAAAACACTTTGAAATATGGGCGGCTATTTATCAAAAAAAAAAAAAAAAATTCACATTTGCTTTATGAATCAAAATTTTACAAAAATACATCGTTTTTGGAATGGCAAAAAAACGATTCCAATTATTTATTTTTAATTGGAGTAAAAAAATTTTGAAAAATTTGCCGAAAAAAGTTTTTCCCTTACCAAATGAGCACTTTGCCGAAATGCATTGCTTTGTGTCCGGCTTGCACTCCTTCTCCACCGGATCTGTGCCATTTATGCCGGGACGAGTGCTCACCAATTGGGAAGTGCATTTAAGGCCTGGAAAATTGGCAAAATGTAAATTTTGATTGTATTGGGGATAATTATTTTATTAATTAATTAATTGCCATGACTCACATTTCGAATAGTAACATTTTTCAAAAAAAGATGACAATTTAAATATTAAAAATTTTTATTTACGCATATGATTGAATAACCATTGGTCAAAACAAAAGTGCTTCCCAGGAACAATGTAAACGCAAAAATAACGGCGAACGACGAAGCCATGTCGACAAATTTAATTTGAAAAAAATAATAATGAATTAATATGGAAAAATTAAAAAAATTTCTTTATTCAAATATTATATTTATTAAAAAGACACAAATACAAAATAAATTTTGTTAATAAAAAGAAAAGTGCGAATAATTTATGCAAAATGTCCACACATTTTGCATAAAGGGTGAAGGGTGGATGATTGCTATTCTCTGCTACTGATGGAACACTGCTGATAAATGCGATAAGTCCGAGAGACTTTTTTTATTTATGTTAATTGGAAGCAAATCAACCAAAAGAATTGAAAATAAAAATAGAAATAAAGAAAATTTATTAATAAATTTGGCTTAGTTTTTCAAAAATTTATCCGCCGATACCTCTCGGCACCGCCGACCTTCTTCTCATACATTACATACAAAGTGACCGAGTTTTTTTTTCAAATTCAGGATAAAAAACACTAAAATTCAGATTTTTGCAAAACAAGGGGATCAGCGGCCAATTTTGCGAAGGGTTCCGGCCATGTAAATCGAGGACCCTTTTTTTCTTGCTTTTCAAAACCGCTTTTTTCGCGGCGCGCTTTTTCCAAAAACTTTTGGGAACAAAGGGGGGGGGGGGGGGTCCGGCGGTGCCAATCGGCGCCGCGGGGAAAATTTTTTGTTAATTTTTAATGCGATTTGTTAACAGATTTTGTCCAAAAAATTACTAAATTTCGCTTTTAAGCCAATTCTTTAAGAAAAGCGGTCTCTTCACCCAATTTAGATGAAACTGAAAAGAAGAAAAATAAATTGAAAATTTAAAAATTAAAATTGGAATTTTAATTTTACATTTTTGGCCATCTTTTCCTCTCCTTGTTTTCGGTTGTCTGACATTTGTTGAGATAAATTAAGACTGTTCCCGGCGGAATTAAATTAACTTAAAAATCGAAAAAACCAAATTAGGTATGTGAAATCAGCAGATTTCTTTTTAAAAAGTGAAAATCAAATGAAAAAACACAAATAAAAAATTTGGTGATCAATTAAGAGAAAACTTTCATTCTTAAGACGGCTGGCGCCCATTGATTGGCGCCCATTGGCAGCGCTCAAATGGCGTTGCCCATTTTATCCATTCCTGCAAAAACAAAACACTCCCCGTCCCCGTTTCTTTGCAAAACCCAGGCGACAATTGCAAATAAAGTTTGTTTCAATCACTCAAAAAATTATTTGCATAAATAAAAAAATTCATTTTTTTAAATTGCGAATCGCAAACATTTGAATATTCTGTCAGTGAGTGAGTCTCTTTTGTGTGTTTGTTGTTTCTGCAATAAAAATTTAAAATTGGAAATTTGCAAATTTTAATGAGACTGACTAACAAATGAATGAATTGTGCTCAATTTAATTGTTTATTTAGCTGACAGATGAGCATAAAACTGAAGTATAGAAAAATAAATTAGCAAAAAAAAGGTAAAGAATTTGCATATAAAAGCACAACGGTAAAGAAATTTTTGAAAGCATTGGGCAGCCTTAAGAAATAATGCCAAAAAAAGGCCTTTCCAAATTTGCAAGTTTTTTTGAACATTTTGGTGATTCCATCGAACATTTTTTGGAATTTTGGTCATGGAATTCGAGTTTTTTTCGAAAATTAGACCCCTATAAAATTAATTTTAATTCCATCGAACATTTTTTGGAATTTTGGTCATGGAATTCGAGTTTTTTTCGAAAATTAGACCCCTATAAAATTAATTTTACCCAAAAAATTGAACCCATCCAACTCAGAAAGATGGTCGTCCGTCTCCCTGCTGCTCCCATCGCGGTCATTTTGGTCTTTGCTGCCTTTGTCATCGCTGTGCATGCCGATAATGACCATTATCCTGCCTATCCAAAAGGGCCATTACCACATTATCCCCCTCGTGGTAAAATCCCTTCGTGGATGCATTCGCAGCCATTGGAGCCGCCCGGCTACAACCCTTCGGCGCAAAACGATGACAAACACGAGCAGCAGCAAAATGATCAACAGCCGCATCAGTCCCATGCTCGACCTGGACGTTCAGCTGCTGCAGTTGGAGCTTCCGCTGCACTCGACGGTCGTTCTGTTGCTGCTTCTGGTCGTGCTTCTGCTCCTGCCCTTCCAATTGGTTTAGCTTCTGCCCAAAAGCAATGAATGCCGAATCAAATTTCAGGCCGCAAACAGATCAAATAAAGCCAAATCGGCTTTAATTGCTGCTGATGTTGTGGGCTTTTCTGTGAACGATCTTTTCATTTGATATGGTGGCGTTTTTTTTTGTTCGTCTTTTCACTGTTTAATTATTTTTGTGTTGATGAATTTGGGTTGGAGCAAATCAAATTTGGTTTTAATGATTTGTTACGTTACGATTTGTACCAAATTAGGCGGCATTTTCTTTTTCTGTTTGTAAATGGGGGGGGGGGTCACGAAGGGGCCTTAAATTGACTAATTTCGTTATTTTTTTGCCTCTCTCTTCTTGAGGTCAACGAAAAATTTTCAAAAAGTTATGGCTAAAAAAATTTCATTACAAATTTTAACCCAATTTTTTCACCAAAAAATTTAAAAATTGATGGCATATAGAAAAAAAAATCTTTAAATATTTAACTTGATGTAATGGGGAAAAAGATGGACTCTAAAAAATTTTCAAAATCAAAATACAAAATTTGTTTTTTTTTGGTCGACAATCAGAACATTTCGCGAAATGGCTTCAAATCAGTTATTTTTACAATTTATTCGATCAAATGTACCAAATATTTTTATTTTTCATCTTCTATTATGGATTTGAGCAATTTTTGGAGTAATTTTAAAATTTGAGTGCAATTGTTAGGGGTTTATTTTTCGTTTTATTGCATTTTTATTAATAAATTTTTGGCAAAAGCCAAAATAGTTGAAAATAGTTTTTTCCAAAATGTTTTTAGGTTTTTTTATGTTAAAAATAAAAAACTAGAAAATAGTTATTAGTAACTCGAAAACTAGCTTAACAAAAACAAAAAAATATTTTCGTGCGTTTCAGGCCACGAGACCCACAAAATATTTAATAAATTTTCTTGAAAAATTTTGTCCAAAAACTTTTTTTCACTGATTTTTGAGCACCTTTTGCCTTTCACATCATGAACTCATTCAGTTTTTCAAAATCTCTTCAAATTTTTTCAATGACTATGGTATGAATAGAATAAATTGTTCATTAGTAGGGCTACAATTTTTAGGTGCTAAAAACTGCAAAAATAGTTAGTTTTTAGGTTCTAAAAAAACCTCAAAAATAGGTGCTAAAAAGGAAACAGGTGCCAAAAACCTTCAAATTTAAGGGAAAACCGTAAAATTTTATCCAAAAAGCAACAAAATTAAGCAAAATCAGTATTAACTTTAAATAAAAAATTTTTATAAAGAAAAAAAAGAAAAATTTTGAAGACGAATTTTGGAATTTTTTTAGGGGTGTATTTTTGAAAATTTCGGATCGTTTCTTAGGGATGTATTTTTCGTTTTCAGTTAATAATTTTGGCCAAAACGCCAAAATAGTTAAAGAGTTTTTTAAAAACTTTTTAGATGCTAAAAACTAGAAAATAGTTGCTAATAATAACCCGCTAATCGCGCCTTATGAACAAAAAAAAATGTTTTTTCTTATTTTCTCTTAGGCAAAAAGTGATTTTCCGTCAGCCCCTTTATTTGTTTGAATGTGTTCATTTGGTTTATTCAATCATTCATAAATTTAATCTTAATTTAATCTTTGTTTAATTCTAAAAAAATAGGCAAAATGAATTAATTTGAGAGTTTTCTTTCTAATTTTGGCAATTTAATACATTTGTTCGCCGATTATTAAATTAATAAATGTTTTCATTTCGTTTCTTTTGATTATTAAATTAATTTTTGTTTTATTTTTGCCAATAATTGAATTTTATAACGAAGAAACGAAAACCGACTAAACAAATTGCTTATTTATTTGGTCCGTTGGCACTGATTTCTGTCAAATATGTTCATATTATTGTTTTTAATAGAAGAAACAAACTCGAAATAAGAAATATGAATTAAATAATAATTAGTAATAATTAATTAAATTAGTTAAATGAATTTTAGATAACTTCGCATCAATGAATGTAACTGTTGGCATTGAAATTCTTTACGTGCCATTTGCCATTTCGATTTTTGGTCTTCTTGGCAATACGGTCGCTTTCTTAACAATTATTCTCTCTGATCTTCGAAAGGTATTTAAAAGCACGATGAAACTCTTTTGCATTTGAAAAAAGGAAATAATTAAAAAAAATTATTTGTTACAAAAAAGGAAATAAAATTTTAAAATTTTTCTTTTTATATAATGCTCTGCAAATGAAACACAATTATCCAACCCCTAACCTATTGTTTTAAATTTTCGGAAGCTCATTTCCTTGTGGACAAAAGGTCGTCCTTGGTTCAAATATTCCTATTAATTAATTACTAATTAAAATTTTAAATTTCAAATGTTAATTGCTTTTCTTTCTCAGAATTACGTGAACATTTACCTTTTGGTGCTGCTCTGCTCCGACTCTGTGCTTCTTCTCGACATTTTCGTTCAGCCTTTGTTCCGTTTCGACGTGCTCACTTTTTGGACATGCGCAATCACCGAATATTTGTTCAATGCTTCCGCTTTTGTGAGCAGTTTTGCGATCATTTCACTCACCGGCGAACGCTTTTTCTCCATCATTTTCCCTCTCCGACATTTAAAGGTCCATTTTTATTTAGATTCATTTATTTATATTTAAATCGATTTAAATATAATTTTTAAATTTCAGCCAATTTCCTCCATTTATTCATTTCATTTAAAATGTTATTGTTTAGTATTCAAACAGCGGCAGATGGAAATTGATCATTTGTTGGTTGGTGCCCACCCTTTTTCTGAATGCCAATGTTTTGTTCTTCGCCCTCAAAAACACTGAAAGTGATCCCTACACAATTCTTGTCCAATCGTCCTTTGGTGACAATGTGAAATGCGTTTACGACTACAAAAATTCATCCGCTTATGTAAATATATTATTGTATTAAACATTGAAAATTTAATTTATTTTAATTTATTATTTTTATTTTAGTTTTTGTTTTATTGGCCCCGATTAATTTTTACTTTTGTTTTGCCGGTTACAATTATTCTGATTGCCAACGTGGCAATTGCCTTCACAGTTCGCTCTATGAACATCATTCAAGGTCAGTGTGAGCAAATTGAAACATTAGACTAATAGACTAATTAATTAATAAATTACCCCCTCCCCTCCTTAATTATTTATGTCAATTTTTAAAAATTATTTTTCAAATTTTTCCAACTCATTAGGCTCTTCCTCCTACTTACTGATTAATTTGATATTTAATTGTATCTTTAATACGCTCTAAATTAACCGCGTCTATTTAAAAAAAAATTAACCTCTCCTAAATTATCTGTGCCAATTTTTAAAAATTATTTCTAAATTTTCTCCCACTAATTAGGCTCTTCCTCCTCCTTATTGATTAATCAATTTGATATTTAATTGTCTCTTTAATATACTCCATAATTTACCTCATTTATTTTCTAAAATTACCCCTCCTAAATTATCTGTGCCAATTTTTAAAATTATTTCTAAATTTTCTCCCACTAATTAGGCTCTTCCTCCTCCTCCTCCTCTTCTTCTTCTTCTTCCTCTTCCGCTGACATCAAATGCAACAATGTCGTCCTCTTCTTCATCCCAATTGTTTTCGTGGCTTTCAATTTGCCTTTTAATGTGCGCAGTGTTCTCAAATTTGTGCTCGCCTCCGTCACTAATGACTCACTTTACCAAAAATATTACGCCTTTTATTCCATTTCCTTTTTTCTCTATTGCTTTAATTTTTCAACAAATTTCATAATTTATGCACTTGCCAGGTTTAATTCCATTTAATCCAATCAAATCTCTAAATTTTGCTTTATTTTATTTAGCTCATTGTTCCGTAAAGCATTGATCAAAGTTTGGATGGAACCGATCAAAAAACGCATAAAAAATCGGCTAAACAAAGTCCACCCGCCGATGAATATTATCAGAAAATAATTTGTTTGATTTGAATGTAATTAAATAGTTTAGAATAAATTTATTTTTTTGCTATTCGGTTATTTATGCTAATTGTTTTTTTTATTTATTAACGAAAAAGAAATTTTAATAATGATTAAAACAATAAATCACAGGGAGTCAACTAAATTTGTCGCTTGAAAGTTTTTTTACAAAATTTAATTTTTTAAAATTCAACAAAACACAAGCATGACTTAAAATAAAATAACTTCACTAATTAACGGTCTCTCTCTCTCTCTCTCTGTGTGTGTTTTCGTTTGCCATACTTTTGTTCACTGTCTGTACATTTTATGTGTATTGTCATCATCCACAAAAGAATTATTGGAGAGCCGAGTTTGAAAATGGTCTCCAAAAAATAGCATTTTATGGAACCACCGCTAACATTTTTTTTTGTTGGTTTTTAATGCGATCAGAAAACAAGGAATTTTCATAATTTTGGGTAATTCAGGCACGTTGATTCTTAATATGGCCTTAGATTTTAACTCTGCTTTCTCACTGAGCCTGTACAGCTGAGCTCCAACTTCATGCATTGAGTTAGAGCAGTACAAGCCCAGGTTGAAAAGATAGGACATACTTAAGTCCATATTCGGATTCTATGGCCCCTAATTTGGTTATAAAAAATTATTTCATGAAAGATTAAATTTTATTTTCGGCCACCAAAATGTGAAAAATTATGGCACAAATGTCAGTTTTGGGCATAGTCGGGAAATGGCGCGAAAAATGTTAATTGATCATGAATGGCGAAAAATGACATAAAATGCAAGAAAAGACTTGGCAAATAAATGAAAAAAAGAATTGCTTAAATACGTGAAGAAATAACTAAACTAGATTATTTAATTTTATTTACAAAAAATTTCAGAAACTTAATGTTACCCAAAAAACTTCACATTTAAAATTTAATTGCCTCTGAAGTAACAGTTGCGCTTGTCGCCGCACGCGGCGCGGACAGCAAACGACGCGATTGGTTTTGGCCGGCACAGAAAAATGGACATCTTTTGGGTTGGTGAGCAATTGAAATGAAATATTCCATTTCCAAATATAGGTAATTAATGGTTCCAGGGATTCAATTTTAGTTTTAAGATTTATATACAGTATTTTAAAAATACCTCGCTGAGTACAGTCAAACCTACATTTATATAAAATTTGATTTATTTTAAATTATTATGGCACAAATTTACATGGCATATAGCTTGCATCGGCAGTAATTTTCATTGTTCCTGGATTTAAATCACAAAATGAAAGGCCTAAAATGCAATAAAAATTTAATAAATTAATTAAATTTTGCTCACATTTTTCGCCAGCTCGTGTCCTGTGTACTTGCTTTTCCTTGCAGCAATTCTTAAAACAAATTGCAAAAACAAAATAATATTTTTTACCGAATGGTCCGTGTCTTGTCCTGTTTTCATTTAAAATTATTCAAATTAAAAAAATTAATTGATTAACTAATCACCTGCACAGCTCAGTAAATCTAATCCTTAATTTGAAAATGATAAAATAAAAGGACACAAGGTATTCAATATATATAAATATCTGATTTTGCTATTTTTTATCTCTAGTACGTTTTTTGGCCTGAATTTTTTTTGGGCATTTTTTAAAAATTTCCTAACTCGGGTTCTATGTTGTATGCACTAAAAATCCCTCAAATTTCCCTAAATGCCCAAATATGTACCAAATTATGACTTAAGAACCCAAAAAATGGGTTTAAAATATGCATTTATTCTCGAAAACCCCACTAATTTTTTAAAAAATATGTTTTTTTGGTGTAAAAAGAATTAAACTAATCTCATTTATATGCACTAAAAATATTCACCAAATCAAAAAATTTTAACGTAGAAATGCTATTTTTGAACCCTTTCTTCATAGCTTATGCGCCGAAAAAATATGCAAAATCATACAATTTATAAACCCTATGATAATAATGTAATAAAAAAAATCATCCTTTTAAAAATTAATTTTTTTTTTAGAATAAAATTTTCTATCATTTGAATTATTTCTACCATTTTCCGTCGGACATTTATCTCTTCCCAAAAACATTCCAGTCAAAACTTTCTTGTTTAATCCATCAAAATTCTAAATCGGATTGAAAAAAAAATAAAATTTTATTTTCAACCCACACATCGGCTTTCACAACTTTTTGGAACTCTTTTCGCTCTGCAACAGCGCAGAAAAACGTCATTTACATCCTTTTGATAATTAGAAAAAATGATATAAGCATAATTAGAGGAATATTTAATAATAAAAAATTCGAAACCATAAAAATGCCAAGTTTAAATTTACTTACAACTTTTTTTATTGGACTTCCCGTCGCCGGTGGATTTTTAACAAAATCTCCAGAGCCTTTCTATTAAAATCCATTTTTTAATAAAATTAATTTAATTTTTTTAATTCAAACCGTAACTTGGCTGTTCATCTTCAACTGCTTTTGTTTTTTTAGCAGTTCAGCAATCCTTTCCTTCTCCCACTTGAAAATATATATAAAAAAATTACAAAAGAAAATTAATTTCTAAATTAATTTGTTTTTAGACTTTTAAAATACTTTAAAAAAATAAATTACCAAATTTCGAATTTTCTCATTATTACTTTTTCAACACCATCTTTTAAGAGTTTTTTGCTTTTTGCCACTGCCAAATATTTCTTTTTTGATTAATTTTACCTCCGGCAAAAAACGTGACGGTGGCGGCGGTGGCAATTCGTCCATCTCTTCCGGTTGCTGTTGATGTACTGCTTGAGCTTCTGCTGGTTGTGTTGCAGCATCAGTCGTTGTGGTTGTTGTTGTTGCTGCCGTAGTTGTTGTTTGAATTTGTAACTTTTTTTGGCTGCGATTTGTTAACATTGTCATTTGTTGTGGTGCCGTTTTTGTTGTGCCAAAGAATTTTGTTGTTTGTTTCGGCACACCGTTATTGGTGAACGATAAATTGCTGATGCCCTTTAATATTTTGGGTAATAAACTATTTTCATACCATTTGGTTTATATTAGCTAAACCTAATTTTCGAACCTATGCATTTTTTGGTCTTAATGCCAATTTCTGAAACTTTCAATTATTAATAATTACATTCATATATTTTATGGGTTGCAATGTGCCAGCACGATTTGATGGTTTTCGTGGTGAAAAAAGTGTGGGATGTGCAATTGGGGCTAAAGTTGTTGTGAAGCGGCTATTTGTTGCGGATGCTAAACAATTTTATTATAAAAATTATATATTAATTTAATAACTTCGATTTATGCAAAGTTTTTGGTATTTGGGGTATAAATTTTTTGTAAAATTTGTTGCTGTGTTTTTTTTAACAAATATTCATTTTCACTTAACTCTTAAAATTTTCAGCATTACTTCATCACTTTACACTTTGTCTGTCTCTTAGTGTTTTTTCTTTTTTATATGTCAAAATAATAAGGAGGCGAACCTTCAAGCGATAATTTCACGGATTTCAAGCAAATTAATTGATAAATTTTGATGAAAATAAAATATTTTTATAAAACCCTTAAAAAATAAAATAATACGCTTTTAATTTTGTTATTATCACTCTTTTCCACCAAAAAATGATGACATTATTTGAGTAATTTGTTGTTGTTGTTGTTGTTGTTGTTGTTGTTGTTTGTTGTTGCTGTTGTTGACGCAATGGTCCAAAATTGCTGGAAAATTGCGTTTGTTCTGGTTGTTGTTGAAGTTCGGCAGCTGCCGGCCACCGATACGGTTGTTGCAAGTCGAATTGACGATACGGTGGCGGACTAAGCGACGGCGGAAGAACCTTCATTAAATTTTTTGATTTGTCATAAATTTCTTTTCATTACCAATGCACTTTATCAACTAAATTATTTGATTGGCCATAATCTTTTAAATGGAAGTTGTTACACTTGGCTATTCTATAAAACTACGTGGTCAATTAGATGGGCAATTAGAAGCAATTAATGCGATTGTAACCGCCCCGTGGTTGGACTCATCTCTTTTTGAGGACAACAAATTAAAAGCGGAGGACAAAGTGTCGGCCAATGGGTGTTATGCGTGTTAAAGATCTTCAGCCGAATTTTAATCTATTAATAAGCATCGAATTAAAAAAGTTTTGCGGCTATTATTTAAAATTTTGATTCTTAAAAAGGGTTTTTTTAATTTCCAATAAATTCACTATGTAAAACTTGTTCTCCCTCCATTAATTTTCTCAGAAAAAGCTTAATTTTTTTGCCTGTGTTCGCTGATTACTGATCAGCGCAATCCCAGGTGGCGATGGTTGCATCGGTGGGTCACAACTTTGTGGCCAATTATTGTTGTTGTTGTTGTTGTACTATGATCAGGTCAAACACTGTGCCATGGTTAGATTTAAATAAATATGATTTATATTTATTTTACTTAAATTAAGGTCCATTTTTACGAAAACGAACCCGAAAAGGAGCCAAATGGCAACGAATATAAACGTAAATCAATTTTAAAAATTACCGTGCCAAATTATAATTTTAAATTTTATTTCTTTAGGTACTCTCGCACTTTTGGACGGATGCGTCATGGGAGGAACAGCCCAAAATTGCACGGCAAAAGTGAAAATTGAATTTGAGGAGCCGAAAAGTTCGTTTTTCTACGGAAATTGTGACGCACAAATGAAAACAATGTTTGAGAACAGGTGGAAGAAAGGGACAAATTATCAGAAATGGGGCAATTAATTAATAACTAATTTTTAAATAAATCAAAATTACATAAATTGTTTTAGCTTCATTAACTCAATGTTGACATTGCGCAATTATCACAGGTTTTCCACTCTGTTGTCTGCTGTTGTTTGGCCGGTCAATTTACGTGTGTGTTCTCCCATAAAACCTGATCACAACTGATCACTGCAGCGGGTAAAAGCATTTTTGATCACTCATTTAGAAAACAGGAAATTTCAATTACATAAACCCCTTCCCCATCAGCCCATTGCTTAATGTTTTTAAATTATTTGAAATTTCCTTGCATTTTTAAATTAATTTAAAAATTTAACTAAAAATGATTAATGTTCACTCAAAGAAGCATGTAAATTCCAAAAATTTGTTAACTTTAAAAATCTTATGTCTGCCAGAAAATCAGTTTTTTTAATACTAATGAATGTTGCCTGTGAATTTTTCTAAATTATAATTTGGTGATAAAATTTAAAAATAAATATGAAATTTAACCAAAATAGCAGCAAAAGAACTTATTGATTTAGCGACTAATGATAATACATAATACTTTTCAAAAAGCATATGTTTAATCGTAAAAACGAATAAGGAAGGCCGTGTGCATGATTTTTATTGTAGTTAGCTTCATTCTTCACCGGTTTTGTCCAACTTAAAAATAATTTTTATTTTCTAATTTTATATTTTTTAAATTTTTACGATGTAAATTGTTGTGCCATCACCGCGTAATAATAATCAAGCGTGTGATTGTTGTTGCACTTGTCATGGTCACAACATTCGGTGCAACTCACCTGTGAATGTGAATAGGCGGCTGATGATCATTAATCATTTAGCATATTCCGGCATTTTGTTTTTCATTAAAAATATTTTGGTTTCGCTAAACGCAATCTACCGTAACTGCTGTGCTGATGCATCATTTTAAATGACTGTTTCTTTTGTTAATTGGCTGAAATAATACATTTTTTAATATTAATGTTTTATTGAAATTCAAAAATCTGAT
>CP049707.1:15625664-15663032 GCA_004148225.2 Heterodera glycines
TAAAAAAATTTGAAATTTTGAATTGATGGAAAACTTTTGTTTTATTTCGTAACAACAAAAAAATTTCCGTAATTTGCCACATTTTGTGTTTTGACAAAATTGTTTATTTCCGACAAATATTTTTACTTACTTACAAACACAAAGAAAGTGCATTAATGTATAAAAAATTGTATTAGAAAAGAGTAAAGAAATTTTGAATATAAAGAAAAAATAAAAGGCTAATTTCAGAAAAATCTACAATATATATATATATATATATAAATTTAATAATATTTAATTAATTTTAAAAAAATTCAAAAAAGAATTTAGATTATTTTAAAATAATCAATTTATTATAATTTATGTAGTTTTTTTATTTTCTAATTTAAACATTTTATATAAAATTATTATATAATTTTTTTGAATTAACAATTTACATGGTCCTGTCCATAACCACTCGCCTCGCAGCCATTCGAGCCTTAATTTGTTTCTTAATTATTTTTCGGTTTTTTTTATTCCAAAATTTCGAACATTTGATTTGTCTGTGTACCTTATGTGTTTAATGGGTTACAGAAGGAATTTTCCTCCTTAAAAAATGGATTTTTCATACAGAAATTTCAAAAAAATGACGAAAATTTTTCGAACCATTTTTTACTATTTTATAAAAATTGCTTTTCAAAAATCGTTGAATAAATTTTTCATTTTTTTGGAGGAAAACGAACGGCTTCCGGGTGTGTCGGTTACCCGAAATTTGTCCACAAGCGGTTTCAAAATTTGTCTTTTTGGGTTGATCACGGGGAAATGCCATAGTTTTTGGAGTTTCCATTCTTTTTATTAATTTAATTAATTTTTTAGTCCATTAGTTTTAATAATGGCTTGAAAATAGAACCCCCCCCCCATATCGGGGTTATAATTCAGGGATAAAGTTTTGCTAAAATCATTTTGAAAAAATATAATGAAATTACTGGTCTGATAGCATTGTCCGGGTCCATTACCACCAATGTGTCATTGGCACACCATTCGTCCTCATCGGCACCCGGGGAGGAAAACGAATTTGTGTATGTGAAATGGCATGCTTAAATTATTTAAATGAAATTCTTTGTATTTTAATTAAGTTAATTTATTTTAATAACCAAAGCAATTGAGCGAATTTGTCAAGCTGAAATTGACGAAATAAAGGAATAGAATAAAAATACTGGTGAGTTTATTCTTTCCGTAATTTTGCATTTTCTAAGAATGTTTTTTCATTGAAAAAAGAATTTTACATATTTAAAAATTGGGTAAAGAAAGACCCAAAAAAATATGCGCAAATTGGGCCTTTCCTGTTCTTTCAAAATGCATTTGGTTGAGAGAAGTTTTATAGTAAAATGTAGTGAAAATAGGTACAAGGAATGTTTTGCTCTTTTTAAGATTTAAAATTTTATTATCGTTATTAAAATTCGTTTTCCTTTAATTTACTTTCTTTTTACAAGTTAATTCTCAAAACTTATTATTTCTTAGTAAGATTTTCAAAAGTCATTTTTTCAGAAAGGATTCGTGTGAAAATCAAAATTCATAAAATTAGTTAAGTGATCACAGAACAGTAAAATATGCTATTTTTAATCATTATTTTTTCTTAATGACAGTCACTTACCGATTCTGTTGTCTGGATTTAGTTTATTTTACATTTCGAAAATTTGTTCATAGTGCACCGTATTATTACAACTGAACCGGTTTAAATATGTTTAAACGCTTTACCGAATTTGTATTGATTGTACTGTCTTATCGCTTTCTCTGCCTTTTATTCCTAATTTGCGTTCTAAGATGAAGATTACTCACGCTAAATGACCCTAATTAGTGTTCTCCTTAATGACTAATCCCGAAGTGACCCACTTCTTTCAGAGCAAATTCCGCCTCTCCTTAAACTCATTTTCACATCTTCCTCTTTATTTATTACTCATTCATTATTTTTATTCTTTTGCATTTGAGCAATATATTATATTCCCTCGGGCAATACTTCGTTTAGAAATAAAAATTTTAATCGAAAATAACTGAAAAAATAGCAATGACTCATTCTTTTATGACCTTTTATGCAAGAATTTGCATTTTTTTAATTCGTAAAAATTCCAAATTGACGTTTCTTAAACCAACCTTCCACAATGGACGTTTTATCTTGAAGCTAATGGGAAATAAAATGGAAAAGTGCCAAATTCCGTACCAGGGGTGGAGCGCGACCGCGATCTCGCGACATTTTTTCCGCGATTCGCGACCGCGGCAATTTGAATCCGCGATGTGCGATCCGCGAAATTTGTGACTCTGCGGCAATTTTGGATAAAATTTTTAAAAGGAAAATTATTTATCGAAGCGATTGGTTTTATATTTAAAATTATTTAAAAGTGTTTTTGTTTATGAAAAGCAAGAGATTTATGGAAACTTGATAATTTTTCGCAAAAAATTCATTTAAATTCCAATTTTCCCCAGTCGGAGCCGACAATTTTTATTTTCTTTAAAAAGTTGGTTCTAAATTACAAAATAGGTTATTTTTTAGACAAAATTTTTTAGCAAATTGCACTCAAATTTTCAAAATTTTTCCCGGCGGCGCCTATCGGCACCGCCTGACCCTCCTCCCCAAAAGCTATTTTATATAAGAAAATTTTTAAAAAAGTTTTTAAATTAGAAAATTTTGATAAATGGGCGACCGCGATTCACGGTAATTTTTTGCGCGATCCGCGACCGCGGCAAATTGAATCCGCGTGTATTTTTCTGTCAGCGCTCCAGCCCTGTTCCGTACTGCCATTGGCAAAGGAAATAGGATAATTAAGTAAAAATAAAAATAAAATTGTCACACAAAATCGTGTTAATAAAAAGTGATCAAATTGGAATATGAACGATCAAAAATTCATCATCAATTTCTGTCCACCGTTTCATTTCTAAAACTCAAAAGGGCGCAGAATGAGCTCGAGAATAGACCAATTTTGGACATTACAGTACGCCAATGTTTCATCGTCATCAAGTCGTATTCCTGTATGAGAATTCGGGTAGATTTTAGATGGTTTGACAAAAAATGAACATGCCAGAGAATGTGAGCTTTTGTTGGCTCGGCCGAATGCCCTCAATGTCATGGATTTTGGCTTTGACCTGCTCGACCGTGTCGCTGGCCTTGACCCAGAGAATGAGTGTCCTGCCGTTGATAGTCTTCACGATGATTTGCATTTCTTCACGGCGTTTTTGCTAGAAATAAATATAAATTACAAAATTAAAGTCTCATGTCATTTGCGGTAATTTTGTTTAATTTCGCCTTTTCGACAGTTATATTAAATGTAATAACTTATCTTAAAAAACTAATTTTATGAAAAGATTTACTCTGTACTTTTATAAAATGAGTGAAAATTATTCACCAATTGTTTCTGCTGCTTTTCCAATCCACACTTTCTTTCCAACGATTCATTCATCTGACCGGCCGAATCAAAAAGAAAATATTTTTAGTAGCAAATTGAAAACAATATAAAAATCAAATACGGTATTCGGTAATCAAAATAGTTGTATCCTCTTACTGTATTTGCCCTTCTCATTTTGTTGCTGTGGTCCCGAAATTTTCTTCCGATCATTTTGCAAATGTTCAATTTGACCAGCAGTAACTGAATAATTTCCCTTTAAATTGAATTTAGATAATAAGCACTAGGTATTAAATAAAATATGCATAGAAATTTCAAAACTTTTTGACATAAATTTTTTACCAATGTTTAGAAAGTTATATTATATTTTAATATTCTCGAGAGCTTTTGTAATTGATTGTTTGGAAAATTTTTCGGTTATTAGAGGTCAAAAGGGCCGTTTTAACAAAGTGATGTGTATACTGTATACGGAAATCCCTCTACAGTATGGGTCCCTTACCGTATTTCGCCTTTGCCATTTCCTCTTTTTGCTTCTGCTTTTTTTCCATCATCATTTTGTTGTTTTCCAATTCCAATGCAAATGAAATCATTTTCTGGTGTTTCAATTCTTCTCCAAATGCTCTCTAATGAATGTGATTAAAATTTAACTAAAATATCAATTGTTGTGTTAAAATTCTCACATTTTCAATTTCCAACTTCGAAATTAGTCGCCTCTGTTCTGAGTTTATCAATTCCATTTCCTTTTTCGCAATAAACATTTGAACAAATTGCTAAAAAATAGTTTTAACAGACTTTTAAATTTCAGCCATCGTACAGAATAATTAAGAATAATTAATTCTTTAATGATCTAATGGCAATCATAATAAATATGTATAGATCACCATCCTTTTTTTGCATTTTTAAAGCTAAAAAATCATCTTATTTTTTGAAAAGAAAAATTTCGTTAGTTTCAAAAAAATTATAACCAAAATTGTTAGAAAAATCAATTTGGATGGTTTTTCAAATAACGACTCAGCCACCGTATCCCCGACTCAGCCACCGTATCCCCCCCCCCGCCGAAACTAAATATAGCGTAATTAGTTCACCTTCTGCTGTTGATCAGCGGAAGAAGTTCCACAGCTTTTCTCAGTTTTGCCAATGCCATTCCCTTCTTTAAATATTTTTAAAGCTTTTTTATCTGCAATCGCATAACAATTCTATAAGCATATTTTTTAAAGAATTTCAAAATCATTTTGCCTATTTTATGAATTTTTTTTATAATATCCTTCCCTTACCGTTGTTGCCCTTTTCTTTCTCCTGCTGATGTTGTTTTTGTTGTTGTTTTAGTTGAGCTTCCAATTCATCGCATTTTTTCTTGTACTTTTTCCGTTCATCCGCCAATTGTGCGATTTGAACAGCCATTGCTTAATTAACTCATTTAATTAAATATATTTAATCACAATGATTTTGCTTCTGCCGTTCCCCCAATTCGCCGATTCGTTTTCGCCATTTTTTGAATTTAACAATGGAAACCTCGGGGGCTGTTTATTCACATTTTCTGAAATGGGGAGGGGAGAGTCATAATAATTAACTAATTAATTAATAATTTATCATCATCTGTCGTCAATTTGGGAACACCTAAAACCACACCACTGAAATTTTGCAAAAAAATGAAATTTGAGGAAAAAAGCTTCAATCAAACGCCTCCTTATCACTCTTTTGCTTACTCAGGCCGACCAAATGTGGGCTTATGCTACCCCCCCCCCCCCAAAAAAAGTTTTTAAAAAAAAAGCGCGTCGCAAAAAAACCGTTTTTTAAAGAAGAAAAAAGTCGTCGCCTGGCTAAAAAGCGCAACAATCTGCCAATTTTCGATGAAAATCTGTTACAAAGTCCACTTAAATTTAAAAAATTTTCCCCGGCGGCGCCTATCGGCACCGCCGGCTCCCGGGTTCGCTTTTTGAGAAAACCGCGCCGCAAAAAAATTTTTTTATCATCTTTTACAAATTATATTTAATTAAGGAATATGGTTTCAAAAATCACGGTGGTTTTGGCATTTCTCTGCCTGCTGTTGGCATTATTGGTGGGCATCGATGCTCAGCAAAGTCAATGGGAGCAGAAGCAGAACCGTGCAGCACCGCGAGGGTTGGCAAGGTGAAAACAAACTTTTGTCAAGGAAAAACAATTTCAATAATTAGCGAATTCTAATTTAAACATTGTTTTTCAAAAGCGATCAAAACATATCAAATCCCATCAAAAATCACCGTCTGCTGCTGATGATCAGCCACCGAAGGCCCACTGCTTCGTTCAGTTTGGCCAATGTCTTCTCCCCCCAATGGTGACGGAATAAAAGAATTTCTTCGTCGTTTCGGCATTTTTAAAATCGTTTGGATTTGAAATAAAAGAAATAAACAAAAATAAAAAAAATGAATAAATCGGAAAATTGTTAATTGTTTTAGCATTGGGCAGAGAGATCAGCAGAGAGTGAATTTATGACTGCACTATGGGTACGCCCCAGTGTCAGACAAAATTGCTCATAACGCCAAATAGCGCATTTGGCGTAAATTTTTGCGCGCTATTTCAAAATTTACACTGAAAAATGCCTTTTTTGTATTTTTTATTTTGATCTGCCATAACTCGCTTCATTCCCAACTAAACTGAACAAATTTGGTACCTAAAAAAAGTTTTTGAAAAGGAGAATCTTTTTCTAAGCGAATGCTAAGCAATTTGACATCTCAGAAAAAAGTTGTGATACTTTCAAATTTTTATCACGTTATAAGTCAAGTCCTAAACTGCTGTTTTCACCAAAAATGCTAAAACTATTAATTTCTCTATTGATTCTAAATGTACAAAGTGATTTTGTATCCTTATAACCAAAATTGTTAGCATTTACGAATTTGATTTTTTTGTGTGTTAGAGATGTGAAAATAGTACGCCAACACGAGAAGAAAGGAAATGCAAAAATTTTAATCACTCCATAACTTTTTAGTTAACCCTTTTTTTGCTCTTAAAAACCCTTACATTTTGTTCGTAATTTTTTTCTCTATCGATAAGCAAAATTTAAAGAAAATCTATTAACGGGAAAAAAAGTTTCTTAGAGAGAAGTAAATGTTGTTTTTTACATAATTAAAATGAAGAGATAGTACGCCAGAGTGAGAGAAATTATAAAGAAAAAGAGAAACGACGAGATAGTACTACTGCACAGTGGAGCGTACTCATAGTGTGACTGCAGTGTTTTCTTTCACAACCACAGAGACTGGTGAATATTAAAAACAAAATATTGGTCAGAGATGAAGAAAAGGGACAGAGAAATCATAGTTTTAGAGACTGTGAAAAGCAAAATGATAAATTTTTTCGATTTTGAGCTGTAAAAAAAAAAGGTTTTTGAGGGGCACCGGCGATGCCGATAGGCAGCGCCGGGCGAATTTTGAAATGTAAGGTCTATTTTGTAACAGATTTTCACCAAAAAATTTATGAATTTCAGTTAAATTTTTGGTTTTTTTTTCTTGTTTTTTTGTCAAAATTAATCTTTATTTTCTAATAGTTTTTCACCAAAAATTTATGAATTTCTGTGAAATTTAATTTAGTTCAATATTACCAAAAGGAAAATTTCTTGATTCTTATTCTGAATTGCAAAAATCACAAAATGCTTATTTATAAAAAAATTGCTCAAATTGATGTTTAATTCCTAAATGCAATAAATGGAAGAAAATTGGTTCAAATGCAGAAAAATTGAAGACAAATTGCATCAAATTTATAATAAACAAATATTTTTCGGAATATTGCGTCGCAAATGCATCTTTCTCTTTTTTGTGCAACTGTTCCATTTCCATTTTTCTTCGGTAAGAACCGGTGGAAGCGTACTGTACTTACTGTACTTATTTTCTTCAAAATAAACGGTAAAATTTATTATATAATTCCATAAGATGTTAAATATTTTATCGTTTTTTTAATTTACCATTTTTTTCACAAAATTTTTTCTTCCAATTATAAATTGTTCTGATGCAATAGCCCAATTGTTGTGCAATTTGTTTTGCATCTTTTTGTGTAATGTCTTTTCCATATGAATTTTTCATTTTATCAAATTTGTGAATTATTTTAATTTTTTCTTTATCAGAAAGGATAGTTTTTTCTAAAAAAATTTATTATTTTTATCAATGAAAAACGGAGTTTAATTTCAAGATAATAAAAATTCAGTTTTATCAAGCTCCTAGCTAGGTTCGCGAAAAGAAAGAAAAATTCGTTTTTTGTTGTAAAGCAATTTTTCGTGATTTTATGGTTTCATAAAAACTGCGCTGACTATCTGCACGACGGCACATCACCTATTTGTACTTTTACATTTAAATCACCTCAAAAATTAGCTATTTTTTGTTTATACCAACGATTTTTTTTAAATTTTCGATGAAAATTCACTTTGGTAAAACAGTAAAAAACTAAAAGATATTATTTTCCAAAGAATCGTTTCCAATTTTTAAAAATATTTGGTGCTTTTCCTGTCCCAAACAAAATCATCGTAACAATTTTCTGAAGATTTGAATAAGTATTTAATAAATTCACCTCCATTTCCATTTCCAATTTTGAATTTGCTTTGCCACCGATACAGATTTGTGTCCACTTGTAATTCTCTCAAGATTTGTTTATTCGTCATTTGCGGATAATCATTTTTCATCTTATTAAAACGTTCCAAAATTTCGATTTTTTCTTTTTTTGTTTTTATTTTTTCTTAATTAATTAATTTTTTTTAATTCAATTGCTTTTGCCTTACTCTTTAAGCCGAATTTTATTCTCCAGTGATCAATTGTTCTGAGCTCAAACCCCAATTTTTTGGCAATTAATTTTTTAACATTTCGGCAAATAGTCCAGCGTAGGACCAATTCTGACTCAATTTTGTCAAAAGTATTAATTATTTTTAACCTTTCTTCATTGGAAATTAATTTTTTCTCTTAAAGGGCATTTATTTATTTTTTTATTTATTTTTAATTAGTAATTTTATCTTTTGACTTATTTTTAATTACTTCCAATTTCAAAATTCAATTCCTTTTGCCATCGTCTCAAATTCGATTTGCTGATTTTTAATTCCTTTGCAATTTCATCCAATTTCTTGCCTTCTTTTTTTAGCTTTTGATACCTTTTCATTATTTCAATTTTTTCTTTTTTTGAGTGTCCTTTTGCCTCTAAAATTTTTGAACATTTGATTTTAATTGTACTCAATTTCATGAAAATTTATTTTTTATTCGAGTTTTGGACATATTTCTCATAAATTATTTACGAAGAATTCACATTTTAGGCATTTTTGGCTATATAAGAACAAAAACTTTCAAGAAAAACCGAACTTTCGTAAATTTTAAAATCTATGCGTTTTTATTGGAGCCAAAAAGATTTAATTAAAATTAATAAAAAAAAATTTAACCTAGGAAATATTAAAAATAAAAGTATTGAAAAAAATTTGTTTACGAAAATATTATTATTATTTTTTTTTATTTTTTGTATAAATGGAGGCACAGAATGACAAAAATAAGGACCTATTTTGACTAATTTGTAAGGAGAGGATGTGTTGGAATGAAAAATGACTGGTCAGTGAATTAATTTTGTTGGTTCCTCTGCATGATTTGAATTCAAATTAAAATTCATAAGATTTTCCTATTTTATACGCATTTTTATGACTTTTTATTTACTAAAATTAAGGCCCTAATTTTTCAACTTACTAAAGCCAAATTTCCTTTTCCATTTATAAATTGAACGTGAACTTGCGCCAAGTTTCGCGCATATTTCTTTATATTTCTCGCCATACGGTCGCTTATCCCCATTCACACTGAGTTCTTTTTTCATTTTCAGAAAATTTCTCACAATTTCAATTTTTTCCTCATCCGACCGAAAAATAACTAAAATATTTATTTAAAAAAAAGAAAAAATATATTTATAAATTATTGTAAATAAAAAAAATTCAAAATATTTTTGCGTTTTACTTTAAAATAACAAAATGCTAAAATTTTTGTAAATTTTGTTTTTCCATATAACCATTTTAAAAGTTTTAAACCCTTAATTAGGAAACTTTTTACAACATTATATATGGACTGCTCAAATCCTTAAAAATATTGTAATGACCATTTGTTGGATTAGCAAATTCTTCCGTCTCTTCCGAATTGGCATCTGTGCCACTTTCACCATCGTACGATTCAGTATCACTCTGTCCATTTCCATTTCTGCGCTGTTTTGCCATTTTAGCGCTGTCATTTGGGCCTCGCTGTTTCGGCACCAATGCCTTTTTTTTGTTGGCTTTTGGCTCAATGGTGTCATTATCTTGTATTATTGGCATAGATTTTTGCAGTTGCTCATTTGGTTGATTGTATTCATCTTTAATGCCTTCAATTTTTATTTTTCCATAATTTTGTTTATTTTTAATTCCAACTAATCCCTCATTTTGATATTCATGAGTGAGTTCAATAACAACTCAAATGCCAAATTTAAAATTCTCCTGTTTAACCTTGAACATGAACAATTTTCAATTCTGGAAATGTCTTAAAAATTAAAATTTTTAGTTTTATATATTTTAAATATTTTTTTAAATAATTAAAATGCACTTTTAGCGAGCCCATAGAACCAAAAGTGGACGACAATGATGATGCTGATGATGCGGATGATGATGGGATGCCGGCATATGATGGTGATGATCAAGACGCTTCATCTTCTTCGGCTGATCAGCAGCAGTCAGTGGACAGTGACGACGACGAACCAATGGAAAACAGATAGCTAATAGGAATTACAAATGAAAATGCATTTTATGTATTAAAAATTTATTTGCATTTTATAACTAAAGAAATTTTTAAATTGAATAAATATATAAATTAATAAAATCAATCAAAATGATTAGGAAATCCGGCAGAATTAATAAAAAAAATCATTTATATTTAATTTTCACGTGAACATTGTAATTGGCAGTGACTGATTTTGGGCATTTTTTGGATTTTACTGTATCCTTCCCGGAACCAAAATTTTTGGTAAAACAGGATTTTATAGGATCCGGACCTAAAATTAATTATCTATTATTTCGGTACTTTTTCTTTTTCACTATGCCATATTTTTAAGTTGGTTAATTTATGCGAAAATGAATTGTTTAATGAGACGAGTCGTCGTTGTGGGTGACCAGAATTGGGGCGCTCAAAAAATTCTGTGACTCATTTGTCAGTTTGAATTGTTTGATCAAAAAAAAATCATAAAATATCCCAAACAATTTTGGTTAAATAAAGAAAAATTGATTTATTCCAATAATACGGAAAACATTATCAAATGAAAAAATAATTAATAAATAAAAATTACTTTACAATTAATGCTTAAATCAAACCATTAAATAATATTATTATATTTAATATCTGCCTTTATATTTGTTATTTTTAGACTACAAAAGGCCTTTTCAATTGACAATTTATTTTTAATCAGCTTTTATGTTACTTGTGAATAAAATTCAAATTTTAAATCATTTCTCGGTTCTTTTCTGGGGTCTTCTCTGAATGAATAGAAAGTTTCGTTAAAATTCCAAAAAAAAAATGAAACCATTAGCTGGCGCATTAAGATTGACTTGAAATTTTGCAGAGAGAACTTAATATTAGGCTATCTGCTGCAAGCCAGGGCTGGGACGCGACCGCGATCCGCGATGCGCGATCCGCGATTCGCGGCGTTTTTTTTGCGCGATCCGCGATCCGCGACCGCGGCAATTTGAATCCGCGATGCGCGATCCGCGACCGCGGGATTTTTCTGTGCGCGGCGCGCCGCGCATTTTTTAGGGCAAAATTTTTATAAAGAAAATTTATTGAAGCGATTTTCTTTTTTGAATATTTAGATTTGAAGGTATAAAATTTTGAAAACGACCAAAATTCCAATTTTCTCTCGCATTTAAATGGAATATGCAATCAGAAAATATTTATACATTCATCGTTCATTTTATAGACAATTTTCCTCTTTGTAATTTAGACCAAATGACCAACGAAAAAGACTTTATTTGGTTTTATTTTGACAAAATTCACAATTCTTCTTATGCCAAATGTAAGATTGAGCTTAATAATCGCAAAAACCAACCTTTTTTTGTTGAAAATCTGTTAACAAATTGCACCCAAATTTTTAAAATTTCCCCCGGCGGCGCCTATCGGCACCGCCGGACCCCTTCGTTCCCAAAAGTTTTTTGAAAAAGCGCTCCGAAAAAAAGTGATGTGAAAATCAAATCTGAATTTCTATTAATATTCGATGATTTAGTCCAAAAATGATTAATTGTTTGAAATAATTGAAGAAAATTTGTTTGAAAATTTTCATTAATTTAATTTATTAAATAAAAAACCAAATAATTTTGTATTATTTTCACTTGATATAAATTAAAATTTGAATTTTTTTTTAAATTTTTAAAATTTTTTTGAATTTTTAAAATTTCCCGGTTGGTCCCGGTTCCCGGTTTTTCTTGCGGTCCCGGTCCCGGTCCCGAAAAAAAATCGAGGTCCCGGTCCAGGCTTCTCAGGTCCCGGCAAGTCCCGGTCCCGGTTTTGGCAAAAATTCCCGGTCCCGTGGCACTCTACTTTTTTGTATGCAGGATTTATTTTGAATGACCTCCGAAAAAGTCTCTCGCATGAAAATCTCGAACGGCTTATTTTTCTTCATCATAATATTATCCTTTACAATTTTGATTATTGATAATATGGGAATTTTCTAATTATGCTTTTACAAATGTGCGATCCGCGGCGTTTTTTGCGCGATCCGCGACCGCGGCAAATTGAATCCGCGATGCGCGATCCGCGACCGCGGGATTTTTCTGTGCGCGCCCCACCCCTGCTGCAAGCTAAATTTAATAGATTAGAATTTTTTTTTACAAAAATTCTCATATTTTTAGAACTTGAAAGTTTCTCGGGAGTGTCGTGAATTTGATTATTATTTTTCAAGTTTTACAAACATGCCGGTTTTTGTAAAAAAAAATTGTACTTGGGCGAAAAATTCTATTTTTCAGACCGATGTATTTATATAAATAATTAAACTGTAAAATTTCATGTCATTTAAACAAATAAAACTGGACGAAAAAACCCGTGAATCGTGACTGTGACCGTGAATTCGTCCCGTGAAGCTTGACCCTGACTGTGATCGAAAAACAAATCCAGGTTTTCGTGACCATTAATTTTTGAGTTTAGTCAAATAAAATCAGATTTTGGGGTCACAAATCAGAACATTTTGCGAAATTGCTTCAAATCAGTTATTTTAAAATTATTCGATTAAAAATATATTAATATTTTATTTTTCGCCTCCAATTTTTAGCATTTTTTTGCGGCACGCTTTTTTCAAAAAACTTTTGGGGAACTGGGGGCGTGGTCAGGCGGTGCCGATAGGCGCCGCCCGGGAAATTTTTGAAAATCTGAGTGCTATTTGTAAACGGATTTTGCCGAAAAATTAAGGCATATTTTAATTTATACAAATGATTTTCAATTCTTTACAAAAATTAAGGAAAACTTAGTCTTTTGGAGGTGATTTTTTTTTTATTAGATTATAAAGAAAAAGCAAATAAATTTTTTCCATGTTAAAAAAAATTAATATTTAATTAAAGATATTAACTAATTTTTTTTCCAAATTTGGTTTTTTTTTTCTTCAATAAATCGCATATATTATTTGGGCATATAAATGAATAAAAATGGTTTTTTTCTGATTCAAAAGCTGTCAGAAAAGCATAACCCCCTACTCATTTAATGGAACAATTAATATCCTACTTAATTACAAAGAAATGAAATGCCATTTCAGCAAAATGAATAATAAAGAATAAATTTTTTGCTGAATTGAGCCGCGAGCAGCAGAAGAGATCGCCTTCAATCTCAAAACAATTTACGGGCCTGGTGGCCTAACTAGCATGATTTGGATTTTTAATCAATTTTTGGTGTTTTAGGATTTAAACTCATTTTAAGCATTTATAGTATATACCATATTTCCTCGAATAGAGCCCCAGGGGATCTATTGTTCAACCCCCTTAAAAGAGGGCTATATTCGAGGGTGGCGAGGGGGGGGGGGCTATATTCGAAGAAGTACGGTACGTCAGGGTTCGCATTGGAAAACTCGCTTTCCAAGGACGGGAATACTTATTTCCATGGACATAACGGGAAAGTTTCGTGAAATCCAAGGACGCACAAAATTTTTTGTCATATGGAATCAAAAATTCTTAATTTTTTTAATGGATTGTATTTTTCACAGGAATAAATTTTTTCCAATATTTTTTTGTTTACGCTGATCATTTTCTCATTTAACCGCATGTGCACTTTTTTGCGGCGTGCTTTTTTCAAAACTTTTTGGGAATGGGTGGAGGAGGGTTCGGCGGTGCCAATAGGCGCCGCCGGGAAAAATTTTGAAATGTTTTATTTATAACTTTTGAAAAAAATGATAGAATCAAATAAATTTAGATCAGACCGGTAAGTTTTATTTCTAACAAAATAACACGCCTATGTTAGTGCAGAGTGGCGGGCTTTTCTTCGAATATGTTTTAATCGTTTCGCATAATTTAGTGTCCATTTCCCATTTGTGTCCAATTTACCGGGTGCCGTTACAGTAACTTCCCATGTGCTAGCGCCGAAATGAATAACATTGGTAAAACGATTTCATTTGGACAGTAATTTGTAACATGAGTTTTCTGGTGCTATGTCTTTTCTGAATTTTCTTTGCGAAAATTCAAACTTTGCCTTAAAAGTGAAAAAAGTCATGAAAAACGTCAAAAAAAAATACAAAAAAGAAATTTTGAAAATTTTTTTGAATTTGGCCAATAATTTGAGTGCCAAAAATGATATTTTGTAAAAAAAAAAATCGAAATTTTCCTAAAAATCGCCAAAACATGTGCCAAAAAACTACCGAACCCCAAAATATGTATTTATGAGGAAAAAGTCCAAAATAAATTTTTTATGTGCTAAAAACTCGCTCTGATTGAAAGGAAAACAGGTAAAAATGCTGTTTTTGAGCTTCTTATGGGATAATAGCATATGCGCAAAAAAAAAGTAAAAACATATTAATCCGTTCACTGATAATAGGCACCAAAAAAAATTGAAAAAAAAAGCATGAAAAAAGGCATTTAAATTTTTTTTTTTTAATTAAGGATTTTTAGAGAGCAAAACACGCAAAACTTAACCAAACAACTTAATTTTGGTCATTAAATGATTAATAAAAATTTTATAATGTTTTTCGAATAAGAAAATTTTTAAACCTAAATTTTTTATCAAGAAAAAATATCAAATTTGACAATCAATTTTTGAGAAAATTTTTCACTTCTTAGTGAATCTTCCCTTATAACTTTGGGCTTTTTGGTCATTTGCCTCAAATTGCCCCTATAAAAGGGGATATTTTGGCTGACCATTGCATTTCCATTCGCTGCTTCGTCACTTCCTTTTCACTGTGAGTGCCTTCGTCCCTTGTTAATACTGCTGATGGTGCCCGCCCCCCTTTTTTGTCATTAAGCCATTGCTGCAACTCACAAGTGCCGAGAACACCCGCCGCCGACCGACTGCTGTGTTCGTGTGTGCCACTTTTTTGTGTTTGTGCCTTCGCTGCCGAGCCGAGACGACTCCGTCCTGACGACATCCGCTGCACAAGGGGTATATTTTCTGAAATTTTTTCAAGTCATTTCTTAGGGGGTGTATTTTCCCGATTTTATTGCATTTTAATTGAATTTTTCGTAAAAAAACGACAAAAAGGCACCAAAATGGAAAAATGCCAAAAAAGGCATTTAAGGAACGAAAATCCCAAAAAGGCAAAAAAAGGCATAATAAAAGTCAACGTAGAAGCTTCAAACCAAGTGGAAGTCTCTATTCATCATTTTCTCCCCTTTTTTGTCCACGTGTTAATCACGCGCGAAGGGAATGGACGAAGAAATGGGGGAAAATGGGCGGGGAAGAGAGGGGACGGGGACGGGGGTAAAAGTCAATTTGGCCGTTCTCACAATCAGCGCTATTTTTGCACGCACCAAAACTTTCAATTATTCTTTATGTGCTAAAATGCATCTTGCTGCTAATTGTTTTATTAATCATTTTGTAAATTAATTTGGTAATTGTTTGTTAATTACTATGCTAATTATTTTTCAATTAATTTGTTATTTTAAATAAATGAATTCCTTAATTTTTTGCCATTTTCATTTTGTCCCGTGCTCCTCCAATCTTCAACAGTTCAATTTCTTTTTCAACTTTTCTTATCCCTTTTCCGAAGTTTTGGCATAAAATTCCGGCGTCGGGACTTAGCCGGCGCGGGAAAAATGCCCAATTAGCAAATGATTATTTTGAAAAATATATTATATTATGCCATAAAAGGGAGCTTTACGATGACACCCAAGCCTCGATCATCGACCGCCTCCTTAGCCCTAATTTTTATTTCAAAGTAAAAATTCTTATCAAATCTTGGGTGCCTATCGGCGCAATTAGGTGTCAGTCAATCAAAGCTCTCTCACCTCTCTCACTCTCCCTCTCTTCATTTCTCGCTCTCTGTCTCTCTCTCTGTCTCTCTCTCATTCTATCTCTTTCTCACTTTCCCTCTCCCTCTCGCTTCCTCTCTCTCTCATCACTCTCATCAGATTGTTATTTATTTTACATTATTCTTTTAACTTTTCAATCACTTAGGGGAACATTATCATTAAGCAAAGAGAGGGGCGATTTTAGAGAAAATTTTTCGGTGTAAAGTTTAAGAATAAATAAATTTTTGTTTATTTTATAATTTTCAACTTTCATTGATTTTGTGGAGAAGCGGGACCGGCACCGGGAATTCCCGGTCCTCCGAGGTCCCGGTCCCGGATTTTGAAAATTTATTTCCCGGTCCCGGTAGGGCAAACGGGAACCGGGAAAAACAAGCACTGGTAAGAATAGGGGTCTGATTTGTGAGTGAAAAATTAGTGATGAAAATTGGAGTTAAAGGGGAAAAAAATTTAATAATTAATTTATTTTTTAAAAGTAACTCGGCCAATTGTGTAAATGGCCTAGTGGCTAATCCCCTTGATTTCTACTACTTTCCCATGGTTCAATCCCTCTACAGAAATTAAAATATTTTAATTTCCTTTTATAATAATTTTTAATCAAAGATTTTTTACGGCGGTGCCAACAGTCACTGCCTCCCCAACCTACATAGAATTATTGAAAAATACCGAGATTTCCGAAATTTTCAGCGTTTTTTTTTCGGTTTTCCAAATCGTTAGTTCCCTTCTGATACGTCTTTTTGATAATTAATTAGAAATAAATTTTTAATAATTAGAGCTGCATCTTTTATATTTAAAATAAGAAGGCAAAAAAAGTTAGTTTAATATTACAAGCCACGAAAAAAATTTCATTTTGCCTTTTTTTTTAAATTGTGTATAATATGAAAGATTAAAGATAATTGGACAGGCTGGTTTTGACAATTTTATTGCGGTATTTCACCAATTGTTAAATTACTGTCACTAATTAGTCCTAATTAATATGATAATATGGCCATTTACTCCCACCCGTCCCCCCCCTTGGAATGCCTTTTTTGTTCTGCCGCCCCGCGCACGGCGTTTGTTCGTTCGTTTGGTTTAACGCATTTTTTGACAGTTGCAGCTGTTGTTAAAAATTCAGCAGAAAATGCATCAATGAGAAAAGCGTTCGCTGAAAGTGGAGAGAAGAAAAGAAAAAGAGCAAAGTGAAATATAATAAAGGATTGCCTTTTGAATAGAGAAAAGAAGAGAGAGAAGTGAGAGAGAACAGAAAGAGAGAGAGAGAGTGAGACAGTGAACGAGAGATGGAGAAAAAGAAGAGAGACGGAAGAGAGAGAGACAGAGAAGAAGAAAGAAGAGCGGTACGAAAGAACAGAAATAACACACAAGCATAACGCAGAGAAAAAGAGCGAGCGAAAAGAACCAAAGGAAGCAAAATTAGCAAAGAGAGAAGGAAGGATTGAGAAAATAACATTAAAGGAAGAGAAAAAAGGGAGGGGAGGTGAAAGACGCAGTGTGTAATTAAAAAAGGACAGAAAAGCCGGGAGAAAGAGAGAAAGAATAATTAGAGAGTGTGTTGTAACAAATAAGTGATAAAATAGTGGTGGATAGAGAGCGCAGAATTGGGCCAAATGTCAGGCCAAAGTTTGGAGTTGGGCAATGGCAGACAGACATACAGACAGAAGCAAGGCCAAAAGAAGCACAAAAGGGGCTCCCGGGGTCAGTTGAGTCCGACACAGCTAAATTTACTTTGTCACAACTCCACAAAAAAGCAACCAAATTGCGCATAATTACGATTATTTAAAAGCGCAAAGTATTCTCTATAAGCATTGCAAAATTTTCAAAATATTTCATCAATTTAAAAAAAGTTATGGCCTAAAGACCAGAAAAAGCCAATTATTTGAGATCTTTGGCCATAACTTTTTTAGTAAAACGAAAATTTTGACATTTTAGAAGCCATTCGGGCTTATCTAAATTTATTTCTTTTGGTTGCCACATTTAGGTAAGTTGAGACAGGCCTTTCCGATCACAAAATATCTCCGCTCCCCCAGTTTTTAAATTAAATAAATAATTTCAAAAATATTTTTTTTGTGAATCACAAAATATCTCACCTCCCCCATTTTTGTCAATTAAATAAAGATTTTAAATTAAAAAATAATTTTTTTTTAAGTTTTTCTCTGCCGTCTCCCATTGATTATTTGTTAATCTGTTATCTCTCTTTCTGTCCATTTTCTCTCAAATTCCCATTAATAAATGATTTTTGAGTGAGTAACAAATGAACCGGCGGCGCCTTTTGTTCTGTGTCTGCCAACATTCAAAGATCATTGATCATATTTCTCAATTTCCTGTGTTTATTTATTTATGTTTTTGAGAAAATTATTGTGGTTTTTTAAATGTTTCAAAGTAAATCAGAAATATATAATTTTTAAATTGATTTTTTTCAAGCAAAAATTTCGGTTTTCTCCGCTCCATTTCCCAATAATTTTCCTTGATTCACTCCTTTTCCCTCATTTTTTCTTTTGTCCTTTTTATCGCTTTCTCTTTTTTGGGGAGAATTTCATTTATTTATTATTTTTACCCAAAGCTTTGGCAAAGTCTAAAATTCAAAAATTAAAAAAAATTCTTCCCAACAGAAACCCAAATAAATTATGGTTAAATTTTTGACTTACTTAAATTTATTTAAATTGTCCCGACTATTTGTGATTTTTTCTGAATTGGACAAACCCCGGTGATATGTTTTCTCAGCCATTTCGGGAGGGACCAAATCGGCCGGGGTCTGGTGTACCCCGAAAACATTAAACTAAAAATCATCATCACTAGGGCTCCAATTTTTAGGTGCTAAACTACCAAAATAGGTAGGTTTTAGGTTCTAAAAAACCCCCAAAATAGGTGCTAAAAATGGGAAAATAGGTGCCAAAAAGTTCCTAATTTAGATGGTGTAACAAAATTTTCTTCAAAAAGCAAAAATATTTTGCCAAATCATTAAGGATATACATAATTTCCAAAAAGTTTTTTTTTAATTTTAGGTTTTTTAGGTGCTAAAAATAAAAACCTAGAAAATAGGTGCTAATAACTCGAAAAGTATAATATTGTTAATTCAGTTTGGTCTATGATTACTTCGCTGCCACCGGTGACATTGAGTTTCTGAAGGAAATAATGCCAACACTTGAAAAGGTTATCTCAATTTCCATAAATATTTTAATTAGAAAATTTTTTAATTAAGGAACTCAACTTTTGGCAAACAAATCGTTCGATTCAAATCAAAGTGAATGGGAAGACGAAAACATTCTATCAGTACAGAGCGGACACCAAAGTTAAAAAATCTGGAAGTTTTAAATTGGATTTAAAATTAAGGGGGGGGGCTTTTCTCCCCCTCTGCTGCTGCTGCTGGGCGGAAGACGGACGGGAACGGGTCGGGAGGACCGACCACGTGCCGCCCGTCCCCCCCCCCCCCCCCGGGCTCAATGCCGCCTTTTGCGTGTCTCTCGGCAGGTCGTCCGTCGATGATGACGAAATTTGTCAAATCGTCACCCCTCCCCTTCACAAATTCACCCAAAAGTCCATCCCAATTCTACCCCACCTCTCTCACTAAAAACTGAAAAAATTACGCGCTTTTTGTTGGTTGGCTTTTTGCCGCGTTCATATGCTTTCTTCCCCTATTTTACGCCGCCACCCTTTTTTGTTGTGGAAAGCGCTGACAATGGGCACAACCATCGCCGCAAGGCACCAGCAAATTCTGTTGCTGTTACACCACCACAATCAAGGTAAAAAATATTATTGAAAAACAAATAGGTGGGCGATAGAAAAATTCAAAAAATCCTAAAAAATATAAAATAAAGAGGTATATATTACGGATCATTTTTTGAAATATCAAAAAATAATTCTCTATCGAATGATACTCATATTGCAAGATAACCTATTTTGTGAGAATTAAAACCGGGACAGGGAATCCCGTAAAATCCTGCTGCTGGTTCATTTCGATTTTTACACAATTTTTGGCAATTTTTTTTTGTGGGTTAAACCAGTTTTGGCATTTTTCGGATTTTATTGCATATTTTATTGATTTTGTTGTTGTTGCATATTTAATGTGCATATTTGGTGGTTTTTAATGCATATAACGCATAGTCCTTCTGTTGATCAATGATCAAAAAATTATTTTTTGTATTTTTTTAATCTCCCGAAACTGAACTTTTGTAAAGCCAAATTCATTCATTCAGCTCATCGTCATTTGTAACAGATCAAATAGCCCTGCTAGGCCAGTAAATTAAAAAAAATTCCAATAAAAAACTTTCTGTAATTTGAGTGTGTTTTGTCTCTTTTTTCTCCCTCCCAACTTTGTATTTATCTTATCAATCATCTTACAAATTAGGGGGGAACATTTATTATCATTTATCAAATTATCAAATAGAGGCAAACAATTTCAATTATAAAGTTACGAACAATTTTTTGGAAAAGCGACGACCAAAATCTAAAAAAGTATCAAATATTAAAATGCTAAAACAAATTAAACTAAAAAACAACAAGTTTTATACCGCATTTTTTCAAAATTTTCGAATTTTACCATTTTGCGCCTCTGAAATCCCCTCCCTAGTTAAAGCCCTCCGAACAAGGGTTTACCTATTTTAAAGAGCAACACACCCATTCATGACCAGAAAATGCGTCAGTGATACAATATTTTAAAATAAAGTTTTATGGCATTAGTATTGTTAATATAGAAGTAAAATTTCATAAAAACATCGTTCTGAATTCCGAACCCCGGACCCGAGTTCGAACGAAAATTCAAAATTTTCGAAATTGGGATTTTTTTTTAAAATCGGTTTAAATTTTACAAATTTATGCCTAAATGATGAATAGAGAAAGAATGCATAGAGAAAGAGTGCAGTATGTTTCTCAGTCTGCGCGGATGGGAGGTTAGAGTGGTTAATGCGTGTGGTTGTCCCGCAGGGTTGGATGAGTGCGTGTTTTTTTTATATAGCAAGGCAGAGGTTAAAGGAAGCGGAGAGAGTGAGAGGACAGAGGGGAAGACAAAACGGAGAGAAAGAGAAATGAAACAAGAGAGGAGAGAGTGAGACAGAATGGATAGAAGGAGAAAGGAAAAGAGAGAGAAAGCGAGGAAGAGTTTTTGGGAAGAGTAACAGAGAGAATGGGCGGAGAGAATGGGTAAGAAAACGTGTTGGAGGGAGAGAATGAGGAGGCAGGGAAAAGAGAGAAGATAAGGAAAGAGAGAGAGAGAGAACAAAAAAACTTTGTAGGTAAGAAAGGAGAGAGGGAGTGAGGAGATCGAGAGAAAAGAGAAAAAGGAAAGAGAGAGAAAGGTGAGGGAAGAAGAGAAGAGAGAAGGGAGAGAAAAGGAGGAAAAAAGAGAGTGAGGCGAGGAGAGAGAGAGAGAAAGAGAAAAAAAGAAAGAAAAAAAGGGAAGAAAGATAGAAAGAAAAAGAGAGGAGGAGAGAGAGAGAGAGAAAGAAAGAGATATCGGTGAGAAAAAGAGAGAGGGAGGATGAGAGTGAGGGAGTGAATGAAAGAGAGAGAGAGAGAGAGAGAGAAAAAAGAAAGAAAAAGAGTGGGAATAAAGATAGAAAGAAGGAAAAATCAAAAAATTTGTTAAAAATCTGATTTTTTTTATCAAAATAGAAAATAATTTGTTAATTTACTCCCCAAGATCGTTAAAGATGATGATTGGATGCGAAATATTTACTATTTAATGCATTGATCGAATAAATTGTAAAAATAAGTGATTTGAAGCAATTTTGCGAAATGTTCTTATTTTTGACCCTAAAATCTTATTTTTTGGCCTTGATGTTCTTATTTTGAAAAATTTTCGATCGAAGCCCTGAATTAAAGTTACTTTTTTTTTAAATTTAATGAAAAAGATACCTCACCTCACTATTAGGGCTCGGATTTATAGTTGCTAAAAACTGCCAAAATAATTAGTTTTTAGTTTCTAAAAAACCTCCAAAATAGTTGCTAAAAAGTTCCGAATTTAGGGGGGGTGTAAAATCGAAAATTTTCTTCAAAAAGCAAAAATATTTTGCCAAATTATTCAGAATATAAATATTTTTCAAATCAAAAATTATCATCAAGAAAATAAACAAATAAATTTTGGAGGTGAATTTTTGAAAAATTTTTCATTTCTTAGGGGGTCTTAGGGGTGAATTTTTGAAAATTTTCGGGTCGATTCTTAGGGGTGTATTTTTTTTTAAATTTTTGGTCGGTTAATAGGGGTGTATTTTCGTTTTTATTGCATTTTTGTTAACAAATTTTGGGCAAAACGCCAAAATAGGTGAAAATAAGTTTTTTTTAATTTTAGGTTTTTTAGGTGCTAAAAATAAAAACCTAGAAAATAGGTGAAAAGGGTCAGTAATTATAATAAATGAACCAAATAATTTGGTTAAGTTGGGGGATGAATGGACTATTCAAAATGCGTCGTGGCGTAAACGAAGTTGACATCGAAGGAGATGTGTGTTTTGGCACCCCAAAAATCTAAAAGTGTTCAGATTTTGTAAAACAGTTATTTAAAATTTTATGAATGATGTGATGGCTCCACATTCCTTTAGTCAATGTATCGCCTCAATTCAATTCCTTTTGGCATAAATTACACAGATTTTGTCTAAAGAATTACCAAATTTTAGAGATTTTTGGCTAATTTTTTAAGAAAAAATAGGTTTTTGGGGGGCCGGCGGTGCCGATAGGCCGCCTGGCGAATTTTGAAATTTAAGCTCGATTTCTAACAGATGTTTACAAAAAAAAATAAGATTTTTACGATAAATTTTTGTTTTTTTAATATATTAAATTATCATGATTTACTCAAGCAAAATTGGAACTCAGATTTGTAACATATTTTCTTGAGGCACATTTTTCCAAAAAAAAAAAAAAACTTGGTGAATGTGCGAGCGTAGAGGTCCGGCGGTGCAGATAGGCGCCGCCGGGAATGTTAATAGATTTTGTCCAAAAAATGATAGGTTTTTGCAATTTTTAGAGAATTTTTTTAATAAGATTTACGAATTTTTGGGCCCTGCGATGCCGATATGTGAATTTCATGAGCAATTTGAAAATAAGTACGTATTTAGTTTTGAATCTAATTTGTAAGGAAGGATGGCATATGTAGATGTTAAAATGATTTATTATTTCTTTCCATTATTACTTGTAATATTTGTATTTTGATATTTTTATGCATATAATTTAGGGCTGGAGCCAAAAATTCCCGGTCCCGACCAGCCCTAATATAATTAGATTTTTGGAGGAGTGGACACTTTTATCAATTAAATGTGTTCCATCATATTTTTCAGCAATTCAATTCCTTCTTCCTTTTTCTTTGCATTTTCATTTTCCCCCAACAAATGCTCCGTTGAATAGCACTTCCTTTTTGCTTCTGATAAGGAAAAAGGCGAACGGATGGTCGGCACGGAAAACGCTAATAACTCGAAAAGTAGCTCAACAACAGCCGAAAAAAACATGTTTTTCGTGCATTTCAGGCTACGGGGAGCTCAGGAAAAAAATAGTGAAAAAACTATAAATCCGAGCCCTACTCACTATGGGTCAAGCCCTAATTGCTCGAAACGCCAAATAGCGTAATTAGCGTTATTTTTTGCGCGCTATTTCAAAATTACACTCGCCGGGAAACATTTTTGGAACTTTGAGTGCTATTTGTTACGAAAATTGCCTATTAAATTTTCGTTTGGGGGGGGGGGGAAATCGAACAAAATTTTCCATTATTTGCTGCAAGCGACGGCAACAGTTCTTCCAATTTATGGGTCGACTCAATTTTGAATTTTGGCAAATAGACCTTCAATTTTTTGTTTGCCATAACTTGCTTCAGCCGCTCTTCCTAATCAAAATGAGAAAATTGGTCTTTTTGTATTGATTCTAAGAGACTAAAATGATTTTATACTGCTTTAATTAAAAAAAATTGTTAGCATTTGCTAATATTGTGTTTTTCATGTGTTAGAGACATCAAAATAGTACGCTAAAACGAGAGAAAAATAAAATGCAATTTCATCACCCCATAACTTTAAAATTAGATAGAAAATTATTTTAAAAAAATTATAGATCGATCTATTTAAAATTTTTTTCTCTATTGATTGCAAAATTTGGTGTGGATTTAACAAACAGAAAAAAAAAGTTAAACATGATGAAGTAAATGTTGTTTTTTACCTAATTAAAATAGTATGTCAAAGTGAGAGGAATTACAAAGAAAAAAGCAGCGTCCATTCAATTTTTTATGCGTCCAATCAAAATTTTTATCAGGTGGCCATGTTTCGGGTAGCTCTATTTCCGTTGATTAACTCAACATGTGGGATGCAACGGCTTAATCATTGACAAAATGTGATATTTAAGATCGAAGCCTTGGCATTTTTGCGGATGCTCTAACACAACAAAAAATGCGAAAAGATGGTTGTATTAGCGAATCTAGCTATGAAAAGGAAAACAATTTACGTGAATATAACTAGTAATTCTGAGAAAATATTCAAAACTAAAATTTGTTGACAGATTTTCACTAAAAAATGATCAAATTTTGTGATTTTTATCATTTTTCTAATGAGAAATAAGAGTTTTGGGGCGCCGCTGAGAACAGTATTTCATCAAATTACCAAATTTTGCGATTTTGGGCCATTTTCTAAGAAAAAATAGGAGTTTTGGGGGCGCGGCGGTGCCGATAGGCGCCGCCGGGGAAAAAATGGGAAATTTTGATCATTTATAAACAGGTTTTCACTGAAAATTAGCCAATTTATAGGTAAAATTTTGAAAAATTTTATGGGAATTTAATCCAATTCTTAGGGGTGTAAAAGTCGCTTTTCGCGCCAAAAAGCGAAATGCGAAAAGCGAAATGCGAAACGCCAAAAAATGCGAATAATGCGAAATGCGAAACCTAGGCACATCCCTGATATACACCCCTAAGAACGACCTAAAATTTTTTTTCAAAAAATACACCCTTAAGAATCGACCCGGAAATTTCAAAAATACACCTCTGAGAAATGAAAAATTTTTCAAAAATTCATCTCATAAATTTATTTATTTATTTTCTTGACAATAATTTGTGATTTAAAAATTATTTATCTCAATACTGATTTGACTTATTTTTTTACCTTTTTGAATGAATTTTGTCATTTTACACCCCTAAATTTGAGGATTTTTAGTGCCTATTTTCCATTTTTTAGAGCCTAAAGCCTACCTATTTTGGCGGTTTTTAGTGGCTAAAAATTGGAGCCCTAATCATTAACTTTTGTAAAAGTAGATCAAATTATTACCTTGTTATATCATTCAATAGCTCTTAAGCTTTTTACCTACAACCAACATTTCATTTTTCAAAAAAATGATGACTAAAAATTGTAAACAAAAATGTTTTCGTCCACTTTTTTTTAACATGATCAAATTCTTTTGAATTTTGCAACGTAAAATAGAATCTTAAGGGCTATCCAATGATACCAAGAATGTTTAATTTGGTCGACTTTGACAAAAATTGGTTGGGTCCACCGTTTCGTGGACTTCTCCTCCCAAACCAAAAAACCCAAATTCTGCTGATAGAGAGGTGTGTTTGTTGTGCCCTTTTTATCGACAATAATTTATTCCGTTTAAATTTTTCATATCAATATTTGTTATGGGATTATTGCCGTCCAAAACGACGCCATCGCCGTCACCACCGTTGAATGGCACGACTTCTCCACCGCCAACTCCTCCGCTTGACACGACTCCGGCACCGCCAATTCCACCGAATGGCACGACTTCTCCACCGCTAACTCCGCAGGCTGTCACGACTCCATCACCGGCACCACCGCCAGTTGGCAATGTGTTGCCGCTGCTCGCCAACGGACCGCACGCAGTTGGATGTGCCGACATTATGGTGGGATTGGGTAATTTGAGAGGATTTGTTACAGATTATCTTTGAAACAACGGAATTCGTTGTTTCTGAATCCTTTTTTTGAAGAAATTGAAGGATTCGGGTGACAGACACCGCCGAACAAAATTCCCCTATTTTTCCAGGTTTTTTGGTTCCGATTCCCGGTGACATTTGTCCATGCGTTTTTTTGTTGTTGAGAATTTGGTGCAAATCTTTTCCGACGGATTTCTCCTATTTCCCCGGATGACCGTCCGTTTCCCCGACATTTTTTTTTGCCTACAAAATGGCAATATTTTTTCTCATTTTCCCTTCCTTTCCAGCTTTCCGAGCCTTCCGCCGCCTCTTCCTCTTCTGCCGATGGCGTCGGATTGTTCGCCCGACTGTTTTACCCCGCCGCTTCGTCCGTCGTTCTCCCCACGGATACGTCGACTTCGTTCGACTCAACACCGGCGGCGGTGCGTTTAGGGAGTGGAGATTTGTGCTCTCGAATCAGTTCACCTCAGCATCATTGCACCCTCCAATACAAAAAAAGGATTTTTTTTTGATTGTTTTTTTTGGTGAAACGATTTGTGGCGAAAATTTGGTTGAGCAAAACAACTTTTGGTATTGAGATTGGTTTGCTATGCCATTTAGTGCGTTTTTCTACCCCCCCCCCCCTCGCCTCTTTCCCTCTTTCCCCTCCCCTTTGCTCAGTGCCATTCTCCCACTTTTTTAGTTCATGCGTTGGCGTCCGGACACCGAGTACATGGTCGGCTTGGCAAATTACCAGGGCATGAGTATGGTCAAGATGAACTTCTTTCTCGATTGGGTCGTCGGCGACAAAAAGTGAGTTTTTTGGGTGCAAATTTTGGATCTTTTTTCCCAGCGCAAAACGAAAAAAAAACTGAATTTTGAAAAATTTCCGCAAAAAATCTTACTTTTTAAATGAAATTTTCAAAAAAAAATTTACCTTTATTTCAGCTTCGTCGGTCAGGGACCAGCCCCCCCCCATCCCTTTTTCATCTCCATCTTTTAATGTAGTTTTTTTTTTGTTTTTTTTCGATCGCCCGTCCAATGGCATGCGCCGGTCGTGCCGGGTGAGCAGCGCTTTCCACTGGTCATTTTCTCGCATGGCATCAGTGGCAGTCGGTTCGTCTACACGACGGTGTGCGCATCATTGGCCTCTCACGGCTACGTGGTGGCCGCGTTGGAACACCGGTGAGTTTGGGGCATGGCATTGGGCACGCACAACCTGTTGCACATACTTAAAGAATTTAATTTTGAAAAAAATTTAAGCTGAATTATTTATTTTTTCAAATCATAAAGAACACATGCGCATAGCACAATAAAACCCGATTTTGTCGGTACAACCCAAAAAAATCTCCGGGACAAAATATCCCTGCAAAAATTCAAAAAATTGAATAGGCCACTAAAATTTTTTTTCTTGAATTTTTACCAGAGATTTCTTATTTTTGGCGTAGTTCCCTCGGGCACATTTTAGGCGGCCGGTGACCTTTCTGCGGCACTTCGATGCCTCTCAATTTTTTAAATTATGAAGATTCTAACTATACCTCCTCCCCTTCTCCTCTTTCCAGGGACGGCTCCTGCTGTTGGACGTATACGCTTGAGCCGGTGCCACCACCAACGCCGCCGCCCTCGCCACCGCTACCAACAGCCGTTGAAGGGACGCCGCAACAGCAAAACGGACCGGTGCCAATTGGTGAGAAGCGGTGGGGGGGGGAAGTCGGGGCAAAAATTGAAAAATTTTCCTTTTCAAATTCGCTGGGGTATGAATTGGAGCAGATTTCCACGGAAAACCCGTAAAATGCAAATTTCTTTTTAAATTTCTATCAAATCCAAATTTCTCCCACTGGCGCTTTTACTTTTGCTTTAAGAAAATTTTCAAATTATTTTTAAGCCGTTGTCGCCGCTGCTGGTGAAAACACTCCGCCGCCGCCCGTGCCGACGACAACGCATGTGAAGAAGCCGATGGAAATGCGCATTTTGCCACATGACGAGACGGAGTACGAGACACGCATTGATCAGGTGGGAGACCGGGGGAAAGCCGGGGCGGTCGAGAAAATTTATGAAATTGCGCGAACGCATAAAATTCGCTTAAACATGGAGTTTTTCGTTTTTTTACTCCAAAATTTCGAACTTTGATATGTCTGTGTACCTTATGTGTTTAATGGGTTACAGAAGGAATTTTCCTCCTTAAAAAATGGATTTTATACAGAAATTTCAAAAAAATGACGAAAATTTTTCGAACCATTTTTTACTATTTTATAAAAAATTGCTTTTCAAAAATCGTTGAATAAATTTTTCATTTTTTTGGAGCAAAACGAACTGCTTCCGGGTGTGTCGGTTACCCGAAATTTGTCCACAAGCGGTTTCAAAATTTGTCTTTTTGGGTTGATCACGGGGAAATGCCATAGTTTTTGGAGTTTCCATTGCCAAATTTTATTTCGCATTTATTTTTTCAAATTCCCTAAATTCAGGTGAAACGACGGGTTGCCGAGACGGTGCACATGCGACGGATCTTAGCCGAAATGGACGCCAATTTGCTGCAAAATGTGGCGACGGACAACAACAACGACCGCCAATTTGGACAACAGCAAATCCTGCTCGGCCAAACTTTCGATTGGACGCAATTCAAAGTGAGTGGAAGGGGGGGGGGCAAAAGGAAAAATGATCATTTTCGAAACCTTCATTAAAATTTACAAATTCTCAGTGGCGGAGTGAGGGTGGTCAACTAAATTTTTTAAAAATCGTCCGGGCCGGAAGGGGTCAGCCAAAATTGACTATTTTTTTTATTGGTTTCATATCTTTTTTGCGGCGAAATTGGATTTTTGAGCAAATCATACAAAAAATCGCTGTTTCCCTCCCCCATTTGTCAGAATCGTCTCGCGTTGGACCGCTGCGTGTGCATGGGGCACAGTTTTGGCGCCGCCTCGTCGCTGTCCGCGTGCGCTGAATATCCGTCGCTGTTCAACGCCTGTGTGCTGCTCGACGCCTGGCTGTACCCGGTGGAACGACGAATGTTTCCGGCAACTGTGCAGGTGTGTGAAATGCGATTTTTTGCGAAACCTTTTCAAAAAATTTTTGGTTTCTTAAAAAATTTCTTCAAATTCAAAATTTGTCTTCTTTCTCCCCTGCCTTCATCGGCTGGACGGAAAGTGCACGACTTTGAAAATTTTTCATTTCTCCCCCCCATGGGACCCAAAGCATCACAATTTGATTTTGCCATTTTCTTATTTGTATTTTAATTGTTCTTCCCAACATTTGTTAGCCCGTGCTGATGCTCAACGCCAGCAAATGGCAATGGCCACGCAATGTGCGACGAATGCAGCGACTGTTAGCCACGGCGACCACTGCCACCAATGACAACAAAACACCAACGGAGACGACGACGACGGCACCGCCGCAGGACGGCAAAAGCGTCACGACGACCGCCACGACAGCAGCAAATGCACCGCCGAGTGTCACCAACACGGACAGCCGAATGATGTTCACGATAAAGTGAGTGGTGAAAGAAGCATCGACGGGAGAGGGAAGGAAATTACGAGCCAAAAGCAATGGGAATTCGGCGCCGAATTAGGAATTTTTCACAGCAAACGGAGAGGGGGGTGGCTCTATAAAAGGAGGGGAGAATGGCACACGAGGGGAGGGAATGAGTGCGGATTTGGAAGAATTTCCTAAACAAATTACATTATATTCCAAAATTTAATTCCGCGAATTGCTCGCTCATATTTCAACAATATTTTGTTTCCTTTTGCAGGGACATTGTGCACCAATCGTTCAGCGACTTTGGCTTCCTGGTGCCTGGCCGTGTCGCCCGTTACATCGGCGTTCAGGGCGACTTGGACCCGTTGTTGACCGGCACCGCCGTGCTCGAGATGGTGCTGCAGTTTTTGGAGGCTCAATTTCTTCACAGCAACAACAGGAGGAGGACGAGGATGATGAAGAAGAAGACGAGTCGGAGGAGGAAGAAAAGGAAGAGGAAGGAGAGAAGGAGTCAAACGAGAGAGGAGGAGGAGGAGGGGAAGAGAACGGACAGAAAGGAGGAGAGCAAAGGGACGTGCGGAACGAGAAGGGGGAGCAGGACGAAGTGGCGAAAAGGTAAACAAAAAGAGTGCAAAACACGGCCAATCCCAAATTTGAAGTTCACTACATTTCCTCTACCTCCCACCCCCGAACTGGGGGAGTTTGAATCCAAAAATAACAATTTTTTATGAAATTGAAATTTTCTCAAATTCCAGCAATGCCTCCGCGTTGGACCGTTTGCGCCGTTTGGTGGCGGAGAAATACGCAACTTTTGTGGTGGAAGGGACGGACATTCCGCAGGTGAATTGGTGGTGGTGGGGGTGGGGATGTTGGCGAATTTATCCTATTACTATTTGTGGCTCCTTAAAATCTTTTTTTTTTGTGAATTTTGAGTTTGGTGACTGATCAATATTTTACCAATTTTGGAAAATCGCGAAAACTCCTCAAACTTTTTTCTTGAGATTTTTCTGCTCCCAGAAGCAAAATCTGCCATTTTGCCACGTTTAAACACCCCGTTAATTCAGGCCAAATTGGACGAGGTGGCCCCCCTTGTGGAAGCGGAACAGAAGCAGGCGGTGGCCGCGGAGGAGGAGCGCAGAGTGGCCAATGACAGCGGCGTGGACACACCGCCAAAGACGGAGGAGGCGGCCGAGAATAATAATCAGCCCAGCAGTTAAAGAATGAAGTGCCGAAAGTGTGATATTGAATTCAAATAAATGCCATGCCCAATTGTAGTGTATAAAACAGTCTCAAAATATTTTCATTTTTGTATATGTATTAAAGAGGAGGAATAAACGGAATATTTATTATATGTTCAATTAGTAATTGTCTTCATTGATTTGAATTATAACCCTGACAAATGAGTTCTGATTCGAACTAAAATCGAAAATTGAATTTTCAACAAAACGTCAAAACTCAGGGAAATACATTGAATTTTGTTGAAAAATTAATTTTGAGTTCGAAACGAAGGGGGAAAGGTTGAAAATACATGGTCAATCATCGGCCAAATTTTATAAATTTGGCCGATGTTCGAAAGCCCTACATGTTTAGAAGCTGTTGATAAGGTATATTTCTAAGCGATTGAAGAACTTATAAAAAAGTTGCAAATGAATACTACCAAAAACTCAGAATTTTTGCATATTTTTGGTGCCTTTAATCTCTTAATTTTTATGCTTTTTTCCAATTTTTCGTGCTGATTTTGACTTTTTTGTGCTTTTTTCATGCTCATTTTGGAAAAATTTGGTGCTGTTTACAGTGCTTAATCGGTGATTTTTTGTGCTGAAAACTGAGCACTCTATTAATAACTTTTTTTGAAAATTATCAATAATTGTTTAGTTATTAAAGTGAAATTATTTACTTTTACTTCTACTCTAAAAATGTATTTAAGTCATTTTAAATTGTTCGTTTGAAAATTTACGGCCTTATAAAATCCAACCCGTGGAAGTAAAAGCGGATTACTACCCGTACAAACATTACTACCGATCCGTATCATGACTCGCACATCAAGCCAAGCTGTACGACTTCAGACCGCATAAATAGACAGAATTTGACAGAAAAAATGCCAATGATAATTTCCATAAAAAGAAATAATTATTTAATTGGAGATCACTGTTTTCATTTTGTGCAAAATTAATGCTTAAATATGATGTGATATTAAAACAGAACAAAAGCAAATTAAAAATTGAGAATTTAAATTTGATTCAAAAACGGCCCATTTTTAGCAAATACAAAAACTAAAACCGAGCCAAATTAAAATTGGGACCATATTTGCATTTTTTTTTGTTGTAAATTGAATAAAGCTAATGATGGTGCCTTTCACTCCCCCAATTTAATGAGTGATTGTCGCTTTGTCCTCCACAATATTTTTGAGTGACGTTTTGTCTTTGCTCCCCTCGGGGGCTGTTTATTCACATTTTCTGAAATGGGGAGGGGAGAGTAATAATAATTAACTAATTAATTAATAATTTATCATCATCTGTCGTCAATTTGGGAACACCTAAAACCACACCACTGAAATTTTGCAAAAAAATGAAATTTGAGGAAAAAGCTTCAATCAAACGCCTCCTTATCACTCTTTTGCTTACTCAGGCCGACCAAATGTGGGCTTATGCTTTATAAAATGGTTTAAACCGTTCAAAATTCATTCAATTAATTTCTGTGGAAGGAATCAAAAAACATCTTTTCTCTTTATTTTGTTTTTTTTGGTAATAAATGTTATAATTACCCCTAATTTGTTGGCCCATAAATTAGAAGCATTTCTTTCGGCATAAATTATTCCTTTCCATTATTTTAAAATGATGGAATTGTTTTTAACCCAAAATAAGTCTCGTTCACATACAAATTTTTTTATCATCTTTTACAAATTATATTTAATTAAGGAATATGGTTTCAAAAATCACGGTGGTTTTGGCATTTCTCTGCCTGCTGTTGGCATTATTGGTGGGCATCGATGCTCGTCAGCACCAAAATCAGCAGCAAAGTCAATGGGAGCAGAAGCAGAACAGTGCAGCACCGCAAGGGTTGGCAAGGTGAAAACAAAACTTTTGTCAAGGAACAAACAATTTCAATAATTAGCGAATTCTAATTTCAACTTCTGCCTCTGCAGATTTAGTTTTAATTAAAGATTCAAAAGTTTTCTGTTCGGTGAAAAATAATTTTGTAGGGAATTCGAATTTATTATATTTTAGCTTTTTTGATTAAAGTTTTTCTTGCTTAATTTAGAACTTAAAATTGCTTTAAAATCCAATAAAAATTAAAACTAATACTTTAACAACCTAAAAAATTTCTCGAAAATTCTCCGAGAATGAAAAAAATTAAAAAATAATAAAAGAGAAAAGATTACTTAAAAACGATATCCTTAAAAAATTTTCAAAATCACCTTTATTCTTTTTTTATAGTGTGACATTGCGCCGGATGGACACCGTCCGCTCGCGGCTGGCAGCCGCCGGTTCACTCGTCCAATTCCGTAAGCATTTGCGCCAGGCGCTGCGCCAGCGCTTGGACCGTCTGTACAGTGACAAAATGGCACGCGCAGACGTGGCATTTGACACCGATGCCGCGGCAAGGGAAGGCATTGACGAAGTGTTGCGCAATTACATGGACGTGGGTTTCAAAACTAACAATAGTAATGAATTTAATATATTCTTACAGGTTAAAAATGGTTTTCAATTAAGGGACTAAAATCTTTAAACGGCACAAAAAATTTCTTTTTCGAATTGCTATTTAAAAGAAGACTTTTAAATTTATATAATGTGAAATTGAAATAAAAAAATTTTATTTAATTTAATAAAATATTAAAATTTAAATTCAAGCGTAAATAAAATTTCAGGCTCAATATTATGGTGACATTTCTATTGCTGGTATCAAATTCCACGACAAGAATTATATATAAGGCTAAATCTTTTACAAATCTTTGGGTGCCGTCCAAAAAATGCTCATTTTTCGACCTCGCATGCCGTAAATTTTAGTTTTTCATGAAAAATTTTAAAAACTTTAACCATTCAGGCTACCATAGTAAATATGACCACAAAAAATCGTCCACCTATCAGCCGGACGGACGCGAAGTGGCAATTGAATACGGTACCGGATCAATGAAAGGGTACGGTAAATTTCTAATAAAATTATTTTTTTAATATTTTGATCATTAAAATAATGTAATGCTTTTTTCAAATTAAGCTTCGTCTCCAAGGACACGGTTTGCATTATGGACGGTATGTGTGTGGAAGGTCAGGAGTTCGCGGAGGCGACAAGGTTGGATTACATATGCATAAGAATATGTGTAATAAATTAAAACATTGAAAATATAAAAATCATTCATTGGGATTGATAAGAGAAAAATAGGCAATTAAAATATGTTGCAAATAATATTTAAATTTATTGGTATGGGAAATTTTTTTTTTATAATATTCGAAAAATATATATTTTTTCAAAGGGAGTGGGATTTTTTAGAATTCATATTTTACAATTAGAGTCCGCCACGCCCATTTTGCTCCTTTCCTTCCGCGTCACTTACATTTGTATAATGGGAATTGGTCCACAGGGATTGAATTTTGCTTTTGATGCTCCATAATTTTTTGACTATTTGCTATGAGCGCGTAATAGTAAAATTCATAGTCGAAATACCAAATTTATACCCACTTTCCGACTTACAGTTCTTCGCATCCTTTCACTTGTTTGAGTTCTTAAAAATTGTTAGACAGACGATTTTGAAGGGTGCATTTATTGCTCAATGAGAAGCTGAAAATTACAAAAAATTATGCCAAATAATTCAGAAATTTTCTCTATTTAAATTTTAAGTGAACCAGGCGACACTTTTGTAAACACAAAAGCTGACGGCATTCTCGGCATGGCTTACCCGGCAATTTCTGTGCAGAAATTGGCAACTGTTTTCAACAATTTGGTTGAGCAGAAAGAAGTGGAGGAGCCGGTGTTTGCATTTTGGCTTAATCGGTCAGTTAATTGACAATTTAAAATATAAGAAAAGTCGGTGAAATAAAAAGGAATTTCAAACCGAAGAAATGTTTTTAGTGACCCTTCGTCCGAATTTGGTGGCCAAATGACCGTCGGTGGCATGGACAAACGCCGTTTTGTGGAACCAATTAATTATGTGCCGGTCACTCGCCAAACTTATTGGCAGTTCAAAGTAAGGATGGAATAAGGTTTTTTGAAAAAAATAAAACGGATGACAAATTTCAAAGATGGACTCGGTCACTGGCGGACAAAATGGCAAAAGCAAAATTGCATGCCGAAACGGGTGCCAAGCAATCGCTGACACGGGTTGGAATTGCAAAAATGTTTTAATATTTATTTTGTTTTTTAATTTTATGTTTGTCCAGGCACTTCTCTGATCACTGGACCTCAGAAGGACGTGGAAGCCATCCACAAACACATTGGTGCCACCGAACTTGCGCAGGGCGAAGTCATTAAAAAAAAATTTTATGTCTGAGTGATTACGGGACTAAATTTGAGATTATTCTCAAATGGGTCTTTATTAGATATTTTAAAATTAAAATTTGATTGATCATTCGGAAGCCCTACATGTTTAGATGCTTTTGATAAATTCAACAGCTTATAAAAAAGTTGAAACATGAATACTACCAAAAAGTCAGAATTTTTGCATATTCTTTTTTAAATAACTGATCATATTAGTGTTTTTTGGGAAGCCGATAGAGCTTGTTAAGAGCATTTGAATGATACCAAGTTTATTGGAATTGGTTAACAAATAAAAAAGTTATGATGCTCTAAACTTGGCTCAGACTATACCGGCCAGACTATAGTGTCTCAGTCCGAATAAAATCGCTCGGGTATTACCGTCATGAAATGTTATACAGTAGCTGCCAATTTATTTTTAATTGAATGCACTCGTTTTTATGGGTAGACCGAGTTTTATAGAACAAAATTTCGATAGTTTTGAGGACAAACTTTTTTGTTGCCCAATTCATATTCTAAATTTATTTATTTACTTTTGTTTAAATTATTTTGTCAACAATAACATAAAAATATTTTTACAATTTTGTTACAGTACACCTTGCCCTGTGACAGTATCGAGCAACTTCCCCACATTTCGTTCAACATCGGCGGCAAGGCGTACACATTGACGGGCAAAGACTATGTGTGGAAGGTCAACTCACGGGGGAAAACAAGCTGCCTGTAAATTGGAAAAACCAAATGAAAATTTTGAAGTTTTCCACTTTCTCATTTCAGCTCCGGCTTCATGGGCATGGAAATGTCATCGACTGCTGACAAATTGTGGATCCTTGGCGATGTGTTTATAGGTGAATGGATGGCATGATTATTTTTTAAATTATCACCAAAATTTGCGTAAATTCGTCAATTTCTGTTGAAATTTTTGTCTTTAGGCCGCTATTATACAGTGTTTGATGCGGGCCAAAACCGTGTCGGTTTTGCGCAGGCAAAGGACGAAAATGAGTGAGTTCAATAACAACTCAAATGCCAAATTTAAAATTTTCCTTTTTAACCTTGAACATGAACAATTTTCAATTCTGGAAATGTCTTAAAAATTAAAATTTTTAGTTTTATATATTTTAAATATTTTTTTAAATAATTAAAATGCACTTTTAGCGAGCCCATAGAACCAAAAGTGGACGACAATGATGATGCTGATGATGCGGATGATGATGGGATGCCGGCATATGATGGTGATGATCAAGACGCTTCATCTTCTTCGGCTGATCAGCAGCAGTCAGTGGACAGTGACGACGACGAACCAATGGAAAACAATTGGGACAAATTCTGATCAGACTCAGATGATCAAAAATGCTTAATAACAAAAGCCATTGTAGAGAATCAGCCGATATCACTTCAATATTGTATAGCAAAACTAATTTAAACTTTATTTTTCCATTTTTTAGACAAAAGTTCAAACAACAGAACTAACTAACTTTTACAATCATTAGAGGTCATAAAAAGAATTGGCAGTGACTGATTTTGGGCATTTTTTGGATTTTACTGTATCCTTCCCGGAACCAAAATTTTTGGTAAAACAGGATTTTATAGGATTAGCCTGAAAATCACTGTCATGGAAAAGGGTGAAGATTGGTCATTTTTTGGGGAAAATCTGTTAAAAATCGTGCCAGAATTTCCTAATTTCCCCAGGCGGTGCCTGTTGGATAAAAAATGGATTTACTTTTTGAATGATTATTTGAAATACTTTTTATTTTATTTTTTGCTTATTGTTTGATCAAAAAAAAATCATAAAATATCCCAAACAATTTTGGTTAAATAAAGAAAAATTGATTTATTCCAATAATACGGAAAACATTATCAAATGAAAAAATAATTAATAAATAAAAATTACTTTACAATTAATGCTTAAATCAAACCATTAAATAATATTATTATATTTAATATCTGCCTTTATATTTGTTATTTTTAGACTACAAATGGCCTTTTCAATTGACAATTTATTTTTAATCAGCTTTTATTGTGCATCATTTGCAAATTATCAACTGACCAAAAGTAAAAAATTTTTATTTATATATAATTTGAATATTAAAATATATCTTCGCTTTCTCAAAATGCCATTCTCAGAATTCGATGGCCGTGCCATCATTCTTAACCCTAAGTCGAGCATGGTAAACGAAATTAAAATGGTTTTCTATCACATAAAAAATTAAATTTATGCATTAAAATATTGGTATCCAAGTAAAAAAATTAATATATACATATTTATATAATATTTCTCAGAATATTTGCAAGATAAACAATTATTGAAGCACTGACAAAGCAAAAAATGCTCATATGCCGCTTTCCGTCAAAATCGCGATGCGTCGAAATCCCGACTAAGCTAAAATGAGTCATAATTCCGATAACTTTAAAAAATATATACCAATATTTCCGGTGAATTCAATTGAGAAAATTTATTTTCTTAATACCATTTTTAAAAACTAAATGAAAGCAAATTTTTAAAAGGGATTAATTAGGTTTTGAGGAACACCAAATTCCAAAAAATAAGATTTCGAAGCCTCATAATTTTCTTTGGTCATCCAACTGCTTAAAATTTGCTGAAAAAAGCTTCCACTAGTCATGGGCTTTCGAATGATACCAACTTTGTCCAATTTGATAGGCAAAACCCCTCAAAAATAATTATTAAAAATAGTTATTTTTTAATTTTTTGCAAATTAATGTTGAAGAACAGATTCGAACCTCCGCCCTTCTTCCCTTTACCATCTTACAAAATTTAAAAAATTAAATACAAAAATGAAACTGTTTATTGACTAATTTAATGG